>ML294319.1:928-18654 GCA_005239495.1 Nicotiana undulata
CTTGTAATAAGTGTTAACTTAGTTTTGTTAGTTAAATGTGTTAGTTCTATTGAACTTTATACGTTGTTGGTTTTTAATGTTGGTTTTAATATTGGTTTTAATGTTGTTGTTGTTGTGTTGTTAGTTCGTATTGTTGTTGTGTTAGTATTGTTGTTATTGTTGTAATAGGATTTGAAATGTTGGCAGGTGGTGTGGCTGACAAAATAGGCAGTTTCTGCCAAAATAAAACCCAGAAAAGCGACCAAAGTTGGTCGCTATTGAACCCAGATTTCAAGAATAGCGACCAAAGGTGGTCGCTATGTTATTGTGTTTCTGGACTTTAGCGACCAATTGTGGTCGCTTTGGTTTAAAACAAATTAAAAAAATTATTAAAAAAATTATTTTTTCTGGAAATTAACGACCAATTGTGGTCGCTTTTATTTAAACAAATTAAATAAATTAATAAAAAAGCGACCAACTTTGGTCGCTATTTTCCAGATTTTAAAATATTATATTTTATTTACAGACCAAAGTTGGTCGCTATATTTTGTATAATAATAAATAAATAAATAGATATTGTAATTTAAATATAAAGACCAACTTTGGTCGCTAAATTTATATTATTAAAATAATAAAGCGACCAAAGTTGGTCTCTTTTTTGATACCCGGAATATTTGGTCCCTTTAACATAGAGACCAAAGGTGGTCGCTAATTAGTGACCAACTTTGGTCTCTATGTTAAAGGGACCGACAAAATAGCGACCAAGCCTGTTTGGATGCGTTTTGGTCGCTTTTCACTGTTTAAGGACCAACTTTGGTCGCTTTATTATTTTAATAATATAAATTTAGCGACCAAAGTTGGTCGCTAATTAGTGACCAACTTTGGTCTCTATGTTAAAGGGACCGACAAAATAGCGACCAAGCCTGTTTGGATGCGTTTTGGTCGCTTTTCACTGTTTAAGGACCAACTTTGGTCGCTTTTTGTGGTCGTTTTTACCGAATTTTTAGTAGTGCATCAGGGCTCCTGACCCAACTTCTCTCCGCCATGAGGAAGGCCCATCCAAGGCGAGAACTGGGACTCCCGGAATGAGAGAGGTATTTATTTTTTGTTTATCACCTACATAAATAGGTTATACCCTGGAGAAACTCGGAACGAAGGTGAAGTGTCCACCAAAGATGAGGTCTGATCCGAGCACAAAAAATCTGTATCCCTAAGTTGTAAACATGTTGTAGCACGCAAGAAGTTGTAAATAGTTGTGGCAGGAACACCTCAATGAGCTGTTGAGCGATAAGGGGAGAAATGACGGGAACACCAAGGCTCGCTGAAACCGCCGTCACCATCTCGTACCCTCAACATGATTGTCGCCGGAAACGACGATGCCTCCATCAATGGTGTTAAATTCACCACCATTCACAAACTTAAACCATTTGTCACCTGCGAACGATATGACAGACTCGAAGAAAGTATCAGCTTCGATGAGTCAAATGTTGACAGTTTGCCTTTTCCTAATAATGATGCTCTTGTAATTGGTTTGTGTATTTTAGATACTGATGTCAAATGTATCATGGTAGACGATGAAAATGGAGAGTACATTATTTATCCCCGAGTCCTCGCTCCAATGAAACTTGAGGACAAGGCAGTGCCACGTTGCATCACACTAACCGATTTTAATAATGCAGTTGAATGGACATCAGGAGAAATTACACTCATCTCTTGGATGGCGGCGTAAAGCTGGAGACGTCATTCCACATCATGGATCAGGCCACCGCGTACAATGTCATAATAAGATGGCCATAGATGCATCCCATGAGAGCTATCCCCTATAGCCTATATCAAGTAATCGAATTCCCAACACCTTGGGGGATATCTGGCATATGGGGAGAACATCGCACGTCCCGGAAGTGCTACCGCATCGCCTTAGTGTCACGACCCAAATTTCCACCCTTTAGGCCGTGACTGCGCCTAACGTATAACCCGCTAGGCCAGCCAACATATATCTTGCAATAGTAATTAAATATCATTAAGTACGAAATAAAACGCTAACTCATCAATTTCAATCAATTTCCATCACATTCTGAAATAATAGTGGGGCAACTGTTCAACCCAAATTCGATAACATGTTTTTCCTTCTTTCATATTCCCAACGGAATTCCCTCAAGCATTGCTAGTAAAAATATCGAAACTTAAAATGCAGAAAGTAAGAACATAACAATCATGAAATAACGTAAACTTCCCAAAACCGGGGTGTCACAATCTCACGGACTAACTACTGAAATACTAAATACAAGTCTGGAATGAAAATACAACATTGTCTTGAAAATAAGGAGAAAGACAATTAAGCGGTAAAGGGAAGAAGCCTCGGGATCTACGAACGCCAGTGTATACCTCAAAGCTCTGACGTGGACTGAAGGTATCTCCCTCAGAACGCTCCACGGGGTCCGGTAGCAGGGTCTGCACAACATAAGGAAGTGCAGTGTAGTATCAGTACAACCGACCCCATGTATTGAGTAAATGCCAAGCCTAACCCCGGCCGAAGTAGTGACGAGGCTAGACTTGACGTTAACGATGACCTGTCCTATTCTACAGCAGGTAACAAGAAATAACACAAGGCAGGAGATAAACCGGCAAGTAGGGGATACGGGAGCAGTAAAAAGGGGGAAAACAAGTGAAGTAAAGCAGTCTAACGGACAGATAGAAGTGAACCAGGGAAACAATCCAACCAAATCGACAACGAAACAAGTATAAATGTCAGAAAAGTAAACCATGTCACGGCATCACCCTTCGTGCTTTTACTCTCTTCCTCACAAGGCAATGTACAATGAATCATGGCACGTCATTTACCTTTGTGCTTATAATCAATAAAATCATGGCACGGCATTTACCTTCGTGCTTATAATCAATAAAATCATGGCACGGCATCACCCTTCGTGCTTTACACTCTTCCTCACTATGCAATGAAATCAAGTATCATGACACGGCATCACCCTTCGTGCTTTACACTCTTCCTCACCAAACAATAACAGATAAATGGCAAGGAGTACAGCATAGTGGAAATAAGCAATTCAGAACACCCGGCAAGGGGGAAACATCAAGTAGTAACTCAAGAAATGCCCGGCAAGGGTCTCAGCTATAACCAATTACCTCAATCACGTACTCTACACTTGTATTACCATTCGTATCAACACTTCTAAAACTCAATAGCCAATACTTTCAATCAGGAATAAATTACCAAGTAAAAACAATCTCATAATATACTAAACATGGAAGAAATACTGCAATTTCTATCAAAATAGACTCACGGGCATGCTTGACACACATTGCATAGGTACTCGTCACCTCACCTATGCAATGAACATGATATTCACTTAGCACATAGCAAATAATACCTATTCCCTCACCAAAGTTAGGCAAGACACTTACCTCGGGTCCAAAATAGAGCGATCAACCCTCTAACACCGCCTTTCCTTTATGGTCCGGCTCCGAAACGATATTATCTAGACAAATTCAACTCAAGTATATCAATAATGACTCAACAACTCAAACCCATAGTCTAATTATCCATTTCTAATCATTCTTCCTAAAATTCCAAAATATGACCCCGGGCCCACGTGGTCGAAACTCGAGGTTCGGACCAAAACCCGATCACCCATATCCCCACGTTTAAGAATATATAATTTGTTTTAAGATTCGACCCCAAATTGGGGTTGAATCACCCAAAAATCCCAAAACCTAGGTTCAACCCAAAAGCCACAATTTTCTAATTGATTTCATGAGTTTAAGCCTAGGTTTCTAGTGCTTAATGATGGCTAATGGAAGAAAACGAAGTTATAAAGCTTACCCGAGTAACAATGGGGGAAAAGTAGACTCAAGGCTCGAAAATGGAGGTTGGGGATGGAGGAGAGGGCTGGACTTGAAGAATTCCCGTGTTTGATATTCTCTTTTGGACTTAAGAATTAACTGGGCGAAATCTTTCTCTGCGATCGCGGAGAAGGAATGTGATCGCGGAGTAGGATCTGGTTGGTGAAACGCGATCGCAGAAAGGAATCATGCGATCGCAGAGTACGCTGGGCTAAACTACTGCGATCGCGAAGGGTAGAGTGCGATCGCAGAGCTTCTACAATCACATCACTGCGATCGCGGAGCATAAGTTGCGATCGCTGAGAGCATCTGAGACCCCCTAACCACCTAAGACTGTGCGATCGCAGGAGGACCTACGCGATCGCACTGAACAAAACCAGACACCAGAAACACTAGCAAAACACCAGATATTTTTTACCTTAGACTCACCCCGTTAGCTACCCGAAACTCACCCGAGCCCTCGGGGCTCAAAACCAAAAACACACACGACACCCAAAACATCCTACGGACTTGTTCAAGCTTTTAAATCATTAAAAATATCATCAAAAACCATGAATCAAACCTCAAAATCTAATTAACCAAACTTAAGAACTTTAAGATTCTAGAATTCACTTCAATACGCCGAACCGGCCTAAACTGCTCGGAACGACTTCAAACTTTGCAGACCAGTTATAAATAACATCACGGTACTATTCCCGGTCGCGGAATGTCATTCGGACCTCGGGAACATAACATCACCTTCCAAGTCGCATTTCAAATTCTTTACAACCTCAAAACCTCATTTTGATCCGAAACCACTCAATTCACGCCTGTTTTTCACCAAATTTTACAAATAAGACAAGTAATATATAATAAACCTGTTCCGGGCTCCAAAACCATAATACGGACCCGGTAACACGATTTTTCACATAATTATTCATTTTCACAATCCTTTATTATTTTCAGAAAACAATTTCTTTTAAAAATTCATTTCTCGGGCTTGGGACCTCGGAATTCGATTCCGAGCATATGCCCAAGTCCCATATTTTCCTACGGACCCTCCGGGACCGTCGAATCACGAGTCCGGGTCTGTTTACCAGAAATGTTGACCGAAGTCAACTATATTCATTTATTAATTATCAAAACTCGTTTTTTATCAAATTTTCAGATAATAGCTTCCCGGCTACACGTCTGGGCTGCGCATGCATATCGAGGTGAGACTAATGGAGGCTCTCGGAGCCTCGGAACACAAATATAGCTTATATTACATAAGATGACCTTTTGAGTCATCACAATCTCCACCTCTAAAACAAACGTTCGTCCTCGAATGGACATAGAAAAATACCTGAGTCTGAGAATAGATGGGGATAACGACTCCTCATATCAGACTCGGACTCCCATGTAGCTGCCTCGGCAGGCTGACCCCTCCACTGAACACGGACTGAAGGATAACTCTTCGACCTTAACTGTCGAACCTGCCTATCTAATATGGCTACTGGCTCCTCCTCATAAGTCAGATCCTTGTCCAATTGGACACCGCTGAAATCAAGAACATGAGACGGATCTGCAATATACCTCCGGAGCATAGATACATGAAAAACTGGATGCACTGCTGATAAATGCGGTGGCAAGGCAAGTCTGTAGGCCACATCTCCTACTTTCTCTAAATATTCAAATGGACCAATATACCTAGGGCTCAACTTGCCCTTCTTCCCGAACCTCATCACGCCCTTCATAGGCGACACTCGGAGGAACACCTGGTCTCCTACCATAAAATTCAAATCTCGAACTCTACGATCTGCGTAGCTCTTTTTCCTAGACTGAGCTGTACGAAGCCTATCCTGAATAATCTTCACTTTATCCAAGGCATCCTGGACTAACTCGGAACCCAATAACCTAGCCTCTCCGGGCTCTAACCATCCGACAGGAGACCGACATCGCCTACCATACAACGCCTCATACGGAGCCATCTGAATGCTCGACTGGTAGCTGTTGTTGTAGGAAAACTCTTCTAACGGCAAGAACTGATCCCATGAACCACCGAAATCAATAACACATGCCCGCAACATATCCTCNNGTAGATCTGAGCTAACTTCTCCGTCGAAGATGAAACTGCCACCGGAATGAAATGTGCTAACTTGGTCAGCCTATCCACCAAAACCCATACTGCATCAACCATCCTCTGAGTCCGTGGAAGTCCAACTACAAAATCCATCGTGATACGCTCCCACTTCCACTCGGGAAGCTGAATCTGCTGCATCAAACCACCCGGTCTCTGGTGCTCATATTTAACCTGCTGACAATTCAAGCACCGAGCCACATAGGCCACAATATCTTTCTTCATTCTACGCCACCAATAATGCTGCCGCAAGTCCTGGTACATCTTCGCGGCGCCCGGATGAATGGAATACCTGGAACGGTGGGCCTCCTACAATATTAATTCACGTATTCCATCAACATCAGGAACGCATAAGCGACCCTGCAACCTCAAACCTCCATCAGCATCAACTGTGACCTGCTTGGCACGTCCGTGCCGAACCGCATCTCTGAGAGCACATAAATGACGATCATCATACTGCCTGGCGCGAATGCGATCATATAATGAAGAACGAGCGACGGTATGGGCCAAAACACTGCCACTCTCCGAAACCTCCAATCTGACAAATCGATTGGCTAACGCCTGCACATCCAAAGCCAAAGGTCGCTCTCCAATTGATAAGTAAGCCAAACTACCCATGCTGACTGATTTCCGGCTCAAAGCATCGGCCACCACATTGGCCTTTCCCGGATGATAGAGTATGGTAATATCGTAATCCTTCAGCAACTCTAACCACCTCCTTTGCCTCATATTCAACTCCTTTTGCTTAAACAAGCATTGCAAACTCTTATGATAAGTGAACACTTCACACGGTACCCCATATAAATAGTGCCTCCAAATCTTCAAGGCATGAACAATAGTTGCAAGTTCCAGATCATGGACTGGATAGGTCTTTGCATGAATCTTCAACTGGCGAGATGCGTAGGCTATAACATTTCCCTCCTGCATCAATACCGCACCAATTCCTACCCGCGAAGCATCACAATACACGGTATAAGACCTTGAACCTGAGGGTAATACCAGCACTGGTGTTGTGGTCAATGCTGTCTTGAGCTTCTGAAAGCTCGCCTCACACTCCTCCGACCATCTGAACTGAATATTCTTCTGCGTCAACTTGTTCATAGGGGCTGCTATAGATGAAAAACCCTCTACGAACCGGCAATAATAGCCCGCTAGGCCCAAGAAACTCTGAATCTCTGTGGCTGAAGTGGGCCTAGATCAATCTTGAACTGCTGAAACTTTCTTCGGATCCACCTGAATACCTTATGCCGATACAACATGGCCCAGAAATGCCACTGAACTCAACCAGAACTCACACTTAGAAAATTTGGCATACAACTGACTATCCTTCAGAGTCTGAAGGACGACTCGAAGGTGCTGCTCATGCTCCTCTCGGCTGCGAGACTATATCAAAATATCATCTATAAACACGATCACGAATGAATCCAAATAAGGCCTGAATACCCGATTCATCAACTCCATGAAAGCAGCGGGGGCATTAGTCAACCCAAACGACATGACCAAAAACTCATAGTGCCCATAACGAGTGCGAAAAGCCGTCTTGGGCACATCAAATGCCCTGATCCTCAGCTGATGATAACCAGACCTCAAGTCTATTTTTGAGAACACCGTAGCACCCTGAAGATGATCAAATAAGTCATCAATCCTCGGAAATGGATACTTGTTCTTGACCGTAACCTTATTCAATTGCCGGTAATCAATACACATCCTCATTGAGCCGTCTTTCTTCTTCACGAACAATATTGGATCACCCCAAGGAGAAATACTAGGCCTAATGAAGCCTTTATCCAGCAAATCCCGCAACTGTTCCTTTAACTCCTTCAACTCTGGAGGAGCCATACGATACGGGGGAATAGAAATGGGCTGAGTGCCTTCAACTAGCTCAATACAGAAATCAAATCCTTGTCGGGTGGCATACCCGGCAGGTCAGCAGGGAATACCTCTGGGAATTCATGAACCACGGGCACAGACTCCATAGGAGGAACCTCAGCACTAGAATCCCGAACATAGGCCAAATAGGCCAAACACCCCTTCTCGACCATGCACCGAGCCTTCATATAAGAAATAACTTTACTAGAGGAATGACTAGGAGTCCCTCTCCACTCTAAACGAGGTACTCCTGGCAAAGCTAAGTTCACTGTCTTGGCATGATAGTCCAAAATAGCATGATAGGGAGATAACCAGTCCATCCCCAATATAACATCAAAGTCAACCATATCAAGAAGCAAAAGATCAACATAAGATGACCTTTTGGGTCATCACACTTAGATAACACGACAACCCATCAATGAAGTCAAGTAGCAACTCAGAGAGTTTCTCCTTAGATAGAAACTTTATTTTAGTTTTGAGATGTGAGATACTTACCTGTGGTTCTTCATAAGTATCCTCATCAGATTCTCCAATTGCCATGAGAGCTTGATCTTCTATCTCACCATCTTTTGATTCTTCATCTGAGCTTTCCCCCCAAGCAGCAACCATAGCCTTTGTAGTAGTTTTCTTGGGTTGGACCAGTTCCTTCTTCCTGTTCTTTCTTTCATATCTCTCCTTCCTCCATTCTACTTCCCACTGGGGGCAATTCTTGATGAGATGATCAGTTGTTTCACACTTATAGCATCCCTCATTAGCTGGCCTTTCATGAGCCTTTGCCTTGTTGAAGTTTCCCCCTCTAGAGATGCCTTTCTTCCTCATGAGAAAGTTTCTAAATTCTTTGGTTATCATGGCCATCTCATCATCCTCCAGATATGCTCCCTCTGTGATCCTTAGTGCTAGACTTCATTCTTTCTTTGGAGCATCCATTTTCATGGTCTGCCTTGTTAGTTCATAAGCAGTAAGGTTTCCAATCAACTCATCTAGTCTAAGGGTTGCCATATTTTTGGACTCCTGAATGGCAGTTATCTTGCTTTCCCAGAAGATAGGTAGAACCCTAGTCAAGATCTTCTCGACCTTGTCTTCTTAAAGGATGACTCTTCCAAGAGACTTGAGTTCATTAGTAAAGGTTGTGAACCTTGTGTACATCTCCTGAATTGTTTCACTTTCCTTCATAGTGAAGTTTTTATACTAAGAGTATAGCAACGTACCTCTAGACCTCTTCACTTGAGTTGTTCCTTCATGTGCCACTTGTAGAGTATCCCAGATTTCCTTGGTAGTGGTACAACTTTGAATTCTGATGTATTCATCTTGGCCTAGTCCATACACTAGCCACTTCTTAGCCTTGGCATTCTTCTCCCATTTCTTCATATCCTCAGTCGTGCAGTCAGCCCTAGTTTTAGTACATATACTCCTTCAGTAGTTTTCTTCATTGTTGCAAGCGGTCCATCAGTGAATATGTCCCAGAGTTCATAGTCCTCTCCAATGAGGTGATCCTTCATTATATTCTTCCACCACGAATAGTACTGGCCGTTTAAGGGTGGTGGTCTTGCAGTTGATTGTCCTTCCCAGTTCCCAGGCGGTGCACTCATCTTGATCTTTTCCTAGGTGTTAGATTCTTCAAGAATAACTTGCTCTGATACCAATTGTTATTTTAGACTTCAATACTACACAATATTATAAGTTAATTGTGTAGTACCTAATTTTCGAGTGTTGTCTAATGAGAAGAACCTGGTTCTTCTTGGTCTACTACTTGCTATAGTTTGCGGAATAATTAAGCAGTAATAGTAAAGACACATGGATTTTTACGTGGAAAACACCTGGCTCAAAAGGTGAAAAATCACGACCTACTCCTCATTAGGATTTTCTCAAACTCTTCACTAAACACTGAGCCAAAATGGACTTACAAAATAAACTCTTTTGTAATCCTAGGACTAACTCTAATCCTCTTTGTATCAACTAGCCTCTAGCTAATTTCTACAGAATTCAAGCTAACTCTAACTTGATCAATTTGTACCTATTACAATTTGCTTCTAATAAAGCTGATAAGATACAATATTTAAATTCCTACTACAATCAACTAGACTTGATATACAAACAATGAAATTATTTCTTCTAGTTGAACTGTAGCCTTTGTATCGCCCAATAATTCTGCTTGCGAAACCTCTGGAGCTTTTGCTTCAGAACTTGATTCACTTTTGCGCTTGTGCGTATATTCTTTCAGCAGTAATACTTTGATTATTTATAGAGGCCGTTTGTTGAGTCCATGATACAATTCTGATCCAACTCTTCCTTGGTAGACAAGTTTGATTGTAACTCAACTTCTTTCCTCTATTCCTGTCCTAGCTGAAATCAACTTCTGTCTTCTCTATCAATTTGCAACCTTTACGTATTAGGAGACATTCTCTTAGTTCTTTGATATTTAGCAATAACTAATATCTCCTAGACTTGTACGATTTGTGATCCAACTGCTTCAGTCAGAAGTGTGTGTTATGATGGACCTGGTTCAACTGGACACCTGTTGTCAATCTTCAAAACTCATTCAGTGATATGGGCCAACAACGAGGTAATATACGATTCCTTTTTGTTTTAACTGACTATTTCTCTAAATAGGTGGAAGGAGGAGTGTTTGCCCAAATATGTGAATCCCCTTTATATGGAGCAACATCATCTGCCGATTCGGCCTACCCAAGGAGATCAGTTGCGACAACGGACCCTAGTTCATGTGAAAGAAAATCGCAGAATTCTTCGAGAAATGACAAGTTAAGAGGATACTTTCAACCCAATATCGGGTAATAGACAAGAAGAAGCTTCCAACTAGTACATATTAAACATCTTGAAAAAAGCTCGAATACGCCAAGGGACGGTGGCCGGAGATACTCCCAGAAGTATTATAGGCGTATCAGTCTACCCCAAAGACGATCACAGGAGAGATACCCTACTCTTTGTTCAATGGGATCGAGGCAGATATACCAGCCGAAGTCAGAGAACCCAGCCTAAAGTACTCCCATGAAAGCAGTACTAGTAATGATGAGAGTAGGAGTCAGGAACTCGATGAAATCAATGAACAAAGAGATATGGCGTACATACGGATGGTCGCCCAAAAGCAGCAAGCAGAATGTTATTACAAGTAAGAAAAGGTACGGGCGCTCAAAGTCGGGGACTACGTACTCAAAGCTAAAACCCAATCGAGCAAAGATCCATGGAAAGGCAAACTGGTAACAAACTGGGATGGCTCATAAAAAATTACAGCCAAAGCAAACAAGGGTTCATTCCAATTAGAAACAATGGAAAGAAATCAATTATCGAACAATTGGAACATCAGCCACCTCAAGTACTTCAACTTCTAAAAGGAAGAAGGGTACCCAAGTCGTACTCTTTTTTCCTCATTTGAGTTTTGTCCCATTAGGTTTTTCTGTGAGGGAGGGAATGTGTTTCTCTTTCATTTCCCGACTCCTCAATACTCTCCAAGTCAATCAATAAAGGGACTAGATAGACTGGGATTGAGACTGAAACGTTGGTCAATGCCCACAATTTCTAACTTTCTCGAATCATGTAATCAGAGCAACGTCTAAGTAATAAGAAACTTGCAATCATCAAAAACACCTATCGGCCCTCATTCGCAATTAACAAAATGTTATGTTCGACCACGATCAAACAACACCTATCGGCCCTCAGCCGCGATTAGCAAAAGGTTATGTTCGACCATGATCGAACGACACCTATTGGCCCTCGGCTGCGATTACCAAATGGTTATGTTCGACCATGATTGAGAAACACCTATCGGCCCTCGTACGTAAAACATAAGGATACGTTTGACCCAACTAGAACAACACCGAGCAACCCTCAACCGTAATTTAAAGAGGTTGTAATTCAACCAAGTTTGAATGACACCTAGCGGCCCTCGACCACACCCTAACGATAGGTTAAAATTTGACCAAGTTCAAATAATACCTACCGGACCTAGGCCGCGATTTAAAGAGGTTAAAATTTGACCAAATTCGAATACAACCTATCATCCCTCGACCACGTTCCAATAGAAGATTAAACTTAACCAAACAATAAGCTAAGTCCAACAAAGTTCAAACCTAACAGATACGTCTGCGTACATACTCGACATATGCGGGCAAAGGGGTAATTTGGCCCACAGCTATTCGACCCAAGCACTTTGATATTTACAAGAACGACTACAAAAGTATGAAGGAGCAAAACACGCAAAGCAGAGAAACAAACCGCAACAAGTAAGAAAAGTGCAAATGAAAGCAAAAACCAACTTTGATATTTTTAAACAAAGGTTTTATACAAAGGCTCCTGAAGATGCCAACAAAAATACACAAAAACGATAGGAAAAATAAAAAACTAATGATGTCCACCGCCATCACGACCCACGACATACTCACCAGCCTGATCTTCAACGCTCTCTCCATCTTCGCCCTGAGGGTATATAGAATCATACCAGGCCTCATCTTCAAGGCGATTTAAGTCATCCTCACCGAGTCACCGTCATCATCTTCTTCACCAGGACCAAGCGTAGTTAGGTCGTAGCCACAAGCAATATGAGCCTTGCGAGCTTTGACCCGAGCATCCTCAAAGTTCGCGGCAGGAACGGAACCCGCCACATGCAATACACGAAGTACATCCAATCAGGCCTTGACGTGAATCCACTCTTCATACAACTCACAAGGAAAGTTAGGAAATCCAAAAGCAGTAGATGAAGAAGGTCATGCAAGTAGTTTATCCTTATCGGCCCATAGGGCAGTAACTTGATCATAAAGATCAAAGGTCTCTTTCTGCAACTCCCAAATCCTTTCATCAATCCGTTATTCTTTAAGCCTCACTGTCGACAAGTCATTTTCTCGCTCAGAACAAAGGGTTTGGTTTTCCAATTCATAGAACTCCACCCTCATTTGAGCCTTCGAACGAGCAAACTTCGACTTATCAAGCTTCTGTTATTTCTCAGTAATCTCGCCTCTAAGAGCATTCTCCTTGAACTAGCACTCTTCGAGTTGGCCTTGTAGCAAGACAACTTGGGCTTATAGATCCAATCATCCCTCTGTATGTCTTCTGATCAACGGATGAACCAGGTTCATCCACATCTAATTTTGTAGTTGTGGCTATCGGGGTATCTATCTCCTTTGAATCTTCCATTTTGAACTTCTTGAGGAGTTCTCTCACATACTTTTGCTGATGAATCACTGTTCCATGCGGAGTTTGTTTGATTTGCAGACCTAAGAAAAATGTTAGCTCACCCATCATACTCATTTCAAACTCACTTCACATTAGTGTAGAAAATTCCTTGTTGAACTTCTCAGTTGTTGCCCCAGATATGATATCATCAACATAAATTTGTACAATCAGAAGATATTTTCCCTTTTCCTTTAAGAACAANTACCTATCATCCCTCGACCACGTTCCAATAGAAGATTAAACTTAACCAAACAATAAGCTAAGTCCAACAAAGTTCAAACCTAACAGAAACGTCTGCGTACATACTAGACATATGCGGGCAAAGGGGTAATTTGGCCCACAACTATTTGACCCAAGCACTTTAATATTTACAAGAACGACTACAAAAGTATGATGGAGCAAAACACGCAAAGCAGAGAAACAAACCGCAACAAGTAAGAAAAATGCAAATGAAAGCAAAAACCGACTTTGATATTTTTAAACAAAGGTTTTATACAAAGGCTCCTGAAGATGCCAACAAAAATACACAAAAATGATAGAAAAAATAAAAAACTAATGCTGGCCACTGCCATCACGACCCACGACATACCCACCAGCCTGATCTTCTACGCTCTCTCCATATTCGCCCTGAGGGTATATAGAATCATACCAGGCCTCATCTTCAAGGCGATTTAAGGCATCCTCACCGAGTCACCGTCATCATCTTCTTCACCAGGACCATGCGTAGTCAGGTCGTAGCCACAAGCAATATGAGCCTTGACCCGAGCATCCTCAAAGTCCGCGGCAGTAACGGAACTCGCCACATGCAACAGACAAAGTACATCCAATCAGGCCTTGACGTGAATCCACTCTTCATATAACTCACAAGGAAAGTTAGGAAATCCAAAAACAGTAGATGAAGAAGGTCATGCAAGTAGTTTGGCCTTCTCGGCCCATAGGGCAGTAACTTGATCATAAAGATCAAAGGTCTCTTTCTGCAACTCCCAAATCCTTTCATCAATCCGTTATTCTTTAAGCCTAACTGTCAACAAGTCATTTTCTCGCTCAGAACGAAGGGTTTGGTTTGCCAATTCTTAGAACTCCAACCCCACTTGAGCCTTTGAACGAGCAAACTTCGCCTTATTAAGTTTCTGCTATTTCTCAGTGATCTCGCCTCTAAGAGCATTCTCCTTGAACTAGCACTCTTCGAGTTGGCCTTGTACAAAGACAACTTGGGCTTAGAGATCACTGCATTTGGCCTCACGCCCCTGCTAAGCTCCAGCTCCTCCTCTTTGCTCCTCAACGTCTCTTCAAGGGCGGTGCATTTCTCCATGACCCGCATCAGCTCCTCATCCCTCTTCTTCAAATCCTTCTTAGGACCCACACGTCACTGATAAGTAGTGATTTTGACTCCTGATTTGCACTCTTTTACTTTCGTTTTAGCTAAAAAATGCTTAAAGGTATTCCCGAAAACTAATAAAAGGTGCTTTCTTGCAGGAGTATTGAAAAATGATCCAAAATGATGAAATTCAACTCAAGAAGGAGTATTTTTTTTACAAGGACTAAAACCAAGCAAAAAAGAGAAAAGTGCGGACCGCACAATATTGAGAGCGGCCGCAGACCATGAAGGAAATCCTGTCAGAGCTCCTTTCGCAAAATGCAGACCGCACAATTATTGTGTGGCCGCAGAAGATTGAGGATGAGAGAGTTGGAGTTCTAGTCCATGAATAAGTGTGGACCGCACTATTATTGTGCGGCTGCAGAAATCAAGAGTGCGACCGTATTCAGAAATGTGCGGTCTGCAGAAGTCCCTCCTGTCAAGCTCAGCTTCAAAGTGCGGACCGCACACAGAATTGTGCGGCCGCAGAACATCCGAAAGGGAAATTTGTCCGAAAATTTCAGCTGTGTATAAATATTCTTTTTTGTCAAATTCAGGTCAAGTTTGAAATTCAGAAAGTAGATACCCGTTTTTCCTTTACTGCTTTTGGAAATTTTGTGATAGTTTGCCCATTTTACATTGGATTTTTATATCGTTATCATTTAATATAAGTTTAATCTTCTTTTCTTCTTTAGTTTCTTCAATTTATCTATGAGTAGCTAAATTCTTTGCTAGGGTTGTGACCTTACCGTAGTGTAGGTGCCTAATGGGTGTTTGGTTTAGGGCTTGTTTGTTGTTGGGTGTGAGACATTTAGCCAAGTTGTCGCTTCAATTTTAGAATTGATGGTTGCAAACGTGGATTCAAGCCTAATGTACTTAGTCTCTACTTGAGAAAGAGAGATTGAGTATAGGAAAACTTGGCTAACAAGAAATGGGGATGAACTCAAGAAATTGATAGTAAAGGGTTGAATCTAGAGATAGTAAAACGCGACTTGAACATCTATCACTTGTTTTGTAATTACCCATTTGGTATTGAGAAAGCTAAATTCGGAAAAACCACTCTAATTACCGAGAGGTATCGAGTGGATAATTGCGTGTCGATTGTTATATTACACCTCGACCAACCAAACCTGCTCTAAAGCCCACAACCCGTTAGGCAAACACGTAGGTGGAAGTCACGGCACTAGATCTTTTATAAACTTGAAAAACAACAACACCAAAAATATCGTTCTCTAGTTTTATACTTGCAAACAATAGCATAATTATAGAAGTAGAACAAAACAACAAACTATGTGGAAGTGCAATTTAGGCACGTTATACACTTAGTATGAATATATACCTAATCTCATCTACGCTCCATGAGGAATCGAACCCGACTCAAGTTGGGTAATTATTATTGTATCGACCGCTTTACTACCTCTAACTGTGGTGTGAACTTGGGCAACATCAGTCGCCGCCCTCGCAAAGATGACATCGGAGCTCCTGGTTCTTTTCAAGGAACCTTGTATACTTTCCCTTCAACTTCACATAAATGTCTTTAAGCATCTCTCCTGGCGATCACTCTCAATCTCTAGAATAACCATCTACAAAACAAAGAAAAGGAATTAGAGCTTATGAAAGAAATCGAAACCTAAGGAAAAGAACAGACGACGGTCGAACTTACCTAGGGAGCAAGACCAGCAATGTTATTCGACAAAATACTCTCATTTATCGTCTCAAGGTTCATACCCTCGATATCGGAACAAAGAGGACCAAGGGAGGGACTATGTCATCGGTATCTATAAGAAGAATACGATCCATAGGGATCACAATAGTCCTGGAGCCTCCTTCCAACCTCACTTCGAGTTGAGTTAGTCCCTCATCGATCATCTTCAACTTGTCCATGTACATATCAGAGTCAGATCCAACGTCCTCCTCAGTAACGACCATCTATCTGTCATTAGTCGTAGAGGGAAAATCCATTGCGATCCTAGAAGGTGAGGCTTCTTTTGCCTCAGAAGTGCAAGGCCATCATTATGCATCCCACTCTAGACCGTCTCCCTTGCGGTACGTATTTATGCACTCGTGTTCATCTCCTCCAAATGCGGGACCTCAAAACCCCTCGGGGCTCTCTCAGACATACACTGTGGCCGTCTCCCAAGAACAAAGTCACGTTCTTCCAAGTCGACGGCTACTGGCTTTTCTCCTCCCGCATCCACAACTCTCCTCTTACTAGGCGTTAGACTATCGTCATCACGAGAGATATCATCATCCCCATCAATCAGTGAAAGCGGTTGATGGGCTGAAATAGGAGACGGAACAGGGGCATATTCTTGGACTGCGGAAACCGAAGAAGGTGTCCGAACATAAGCGACAGTAATCACAATAGGGGTAGAATTCGAAGGGGCATCAGCCTTCATATGAAAGAAAAGCACCAGTGCTCGACTCGTTCTAGAAAACCCCCTCCATGTGACAGAAATATACATCGAAGTCATTAAAGTGAGTTAGCGTACAACGAAAAATAAAATGACCACGGGCCAATAAGGAAAGCTACATGTCAAAGGAAGAGTCAGACTAAACTTCTTGATGAAGATCGACTAGCCGCAGATTCCTACGACGTGGGGGAGTATTTGCTTGACCCAGTCAGAGATGTGCGTGACTAGAACGGGAAACTGATTGTTGGCTACAAAGAAAGAAAAAAACCAGCAACTAACTCCAAGTAAGTAGAAGAACGCGAACAAAAAAATGTGAAAAGAGAACAGAAAAGAGCACTTACGTTATTAATTCCAAGCCTATAGAAAGCCAACAACATTAGCCACCACGTCCTCGGTCCTAACGTAGAAAAAAATTGAGCCAGAATTGATGATTGGCCTTGTCGTCCGTCGTCACCACCAAACACTTGCCTCCACGGTGGCAAAGATTCAACATCGTCCCCATATAAAAGCTAGGGGTGAAGAGATAAACCAAATGCTACAGCATCAGCTTAATCCCGGCCAGCTCGACAAATTTGGTCAGCATCCTTATAATTTTGTAGACATACAACGCAAGCTGAGCAGGGTAGACGTCGTAGTGACAACAGAATTTCTCCACCAACATAAGTAAGGGGAACGAATAACCGATGAGGAAGGGGATAAACGTATAAAGAGGAATATCCAGGGCGATGAACATGTACAACGGCCCCACCAACCGGGATCCATTCGACATGGTTTGGAAGGCTGAATTTGGCCTTAAGTTTCGCTAACTCCTTAGGCGTTAGCGTCGATTGTAGAACTCCAGGCGCGACGTCAGGTAATTTGGTGAGGTCGGACCTAGAGTCGGGATTGCGGGGGATTATCTCCTCCTTTGACGGGAATACTTCATCCTCAACAATGGCGGAAGCACCCCCCCCCCCCCCCCCCATGA
>ML294319.1:18791-54621 GCA_005239495.1 Nicotiana undulata
ACAATGGCGGAAGCCCCCCCCCCCCCACCCCCCATGAGGGGGAAACACAACTGCTAAAGGAGGAATACAGCTCCCTTCACTAACGTTTGATGGCAAATCAGACATGGTGCAAAGTAGTAGAGATGAATAACCAGCGGGAAAGAATGGTTATGGAATAAGGCAGTAGAGTGAAAAAGGACGTTTAGAAAAGAAAATGGCAAGAAGGATAAAGCTCTGAAAAGTCAGGAGAAGCAAACTTCAAACTCAAGTCCACAAACCTCAATTTATAAATATCATGACACTAAACCCAAAAATGGCTCGTCATCATTGGCAGCAGAATCGAAATGGCAGATCCAATCAAGGGTCACACATGAATCGAGGCTACGCATAAAAAATACTCGTCATAATGACGCTTGATGCCATGACATCATTATGTTCCTTGGACAAGATAACTCTAACAAATCGCCCGGGAAATAAGAGGTACTCGAATTTTGCGGCCCACAGAGGGCCACTGTCCTGCTCGGAACGACGATTACTACTCTTGTAGCTTACTCGATAAGTTCGACCAAAAACGACAACTATCCGCTCATTAATTTCACCTGCGAGGACGACCTCAGTAAGCGGAGGGACTAACTGTATGGGTCAAAATTTATCTCTAATATGATTAAGTCATGTTAGCATTAATGAGTCATTCACAGGCCGCCATGTATCATCAATGCGACTCTAATATAGACCTACTCAGGGTCGAAGTTGTTCTAGAAAAATGAAGGTTACGGTCGAAGAGTCAACAAGGATTAATGTCGAGGAGTCATCAAAGATCAAGGTCGAGGTCGAACATCCTTGACAGAGTTATAACTTCTAGTTTCAAGATAGGACACTAAAGAGAATATTTTAGTGGATATTATTTACCCTCGTATTATTAGGGTTTCTAGGAACATGTTCCCTATAAATAAAAAGATACACAAAGATAGGGGACATGGGATATTTATTTATAAAAAAAATATTGACTTTATATAGAGAATCATGTCATATTGCAAGCATACAAAAACAACTTTTTTACTAAGATTCTTGTCTAGCATTTCCACTGGATCCAAGAACAACTTAGGTGTTCAAAGGCATGCCAATCATTTATCATTGTTAGAAAGAATATTCATTGATCTTATCCCTTTTCGGGTGACTCGCAGGATTTATTTAACCTTACTTTGCTGATTACGGGGTCAATGGTTCAGTTTAGCTAGTTATCTTATTTCATATCTATGTTTCGTTTTTCGATTGTATAAATAAATTCAATTTAAAAAAAAAAAATATCCCAGTAATCTCAGATTATCTATGTGTTGGTAAAGTACAATTGGATCGGTTTCGATAATTTATCTTTTAGAACGTCATATAAAACTCACGCTATTATTAGGTTAGGATGTTTCATTTGCTATGTGTAAGATATATCAAGTTTTAGTATAGCAGATACTGTATTGATTAAGGTATTGTTTCGCACGCGGACTAAATTATTTTGGACTAATTTATCTGATCACCTAGGAGGTGGATAATATAATCCCAAATTTTATAAGATAAAGTAGGATAAGGTGGGATATCTTGTATTAAAATTGATATTAAATTTATATCATGTTTGATTGACAGTATAAATTTATTCCGAGATAAATTTATATCATCAATCAAATATAATATAAATTTAACCTCACGTCTTATCCCACCTTATCTCGCATACCAAACGACCCCGAGAGTATTATGTTCGTTGAGTAATATAGTGCAGCTTTGTCGGGTCAAATGTAGAAATGATTATGTTGATGGATTACTCCGTCAATTCAACTACCGTTCTGTGCTCTAAAACTACCCACCACGAAATGGACAAAGCTTTAGCCATTATGCTCGTATGCACGCTTTGCTTATACGGTTTTGGCAATAATTACAATAGATATAGGCGTGGAGTTTAAAACGAGGGTCAATATAAAAGAAAGCTCTCTCCTGTGCAACTTTTATTTAATACAGTCAAACATATCATCATGTAATAACAATTCATTATAAAAGTTATATTTTTTTACTTAGAATTAATTTTTATATTATATTATAATATATATTTTTTATAATCACACTTCATCATAACAGTCAAAAAATATCAGAGAGAATAAAATTGTTACAGAGAGATTTGCCTAGTATTCAATTTTATGTTATATTTTATTTTCTATTAAAAGTGTTAATTTGCCGTTGTAATTGTTTAAAATATGTTCTTAATTATTATTTGACCAAAAAGAAGACAAGATATCCTTCTTGCGTCTTGTGAGAGTCTGGCGACATAAAACCATTATAGTGCGCCAGTTTCAATGTCACTGCTCTCTATCTCACCAATGTTCAATTAAATACTCTTTTTCTTTAATGAACGAAAGAACATTAAACTTTTCATTTAAAATGTAATATTTGGTTTTGGTGTAAAGTTTTGGATAAGATATACTTGTATAACCTAATGGGAATCTATAATACTTTTGCTCAAGATAAATGAAGTAGCAGAGACACAAGTCGAGTTATGGGTTTGGCCGCATATAATAATTTTTACTTAAGTACTATATTTTATATTTAAAAAATTCCTTAAATAAGTATAAATGTTTAAACTCAAAATTGGTCATTAACACTTGAAAATGTCATTTTAAATGCAGAACTCACCTCTGATAGGATGTGAAATTATAACCCTACTGATCTATACGTTTCCACGTTGTAATAAATAATATAGGCGAAATAACTTCCTACCCACTTAAACTTGTAGGTTTTTTGAAAGCTGATACACTAACTTAGAACTTTCCCATTTAAACACTAAAACTCGTAAAACTCACAACTAATAAACACATTTTACCCTTGACCATCCGCGCGTGTATTACACATTCGCTAACGTGTCCATCCAGTCAGCACTGACCCAATCATAATATTATATGTCAGAGGCGCAAAAATAAACCTCCGCCGATTGGGGTCCCCCTCTTTTAATTCCCAATTCCATTTTCTTAATTTGATTTACAAATAATTCTTTTCTTTTCAATCTCAAAAAACTCGCCGCCACCAACAATTAAGTCTTCTTGAAATGGCATCGATTTCATTTTGGGGGTCCTGGTTAAAAGTGATAACGCAAAGAGCCAGAGAAGTAGGGATACAAATGAGTTTTTCTTCTTCATCTTGTTTGTGGAATGAAAATTGAGGTGAGCTTTAATGAATTGTGAGCCTGAGAGAAGAGAGCACCACTGCTTTGATACGCACTTGAATTGACCGATACACTTAATCGGCAGCCGGGTAAGTATGTCAAATATGATTTCTTGGTGTAGTTTTTCAGCACTGCTCATTGCTATGGTTGGGATTTGGAATTGGACTGTGATTGTTGAGAGGTGGTATTTTATGGGTTCTTTTCAATGATGGGAATTGGACTGTGGTTGTTGAGAGGTGGTGTTTTATGGGTTCTTTCCAACGGTGGAACAGTGGTGGCGCTACAAGGGTGATAGTTGCTACTGCCTTTTGTTGCTAGGTTTTTTTTACTCGTCGCCGTCGCTAATTTCCAGTCTCCGGTCACTATTGACTTCAGCTGACCTGCTCTAATTATACTCCAAGCATGTGAGATTGCAAATTATAACTTGTTGTAATCGAGTTAAAGGAGGGTTGTGGTAATCAGATGATAAAGAAAGTGGACATTGATGGAGACGGAATGGTGAATTTTGCCGAGTTTAAGCAGATGGTTATGAGAGGGGTGGTTTTGCTGCTTTGATTTTGCTGGGCGTTGGGAAAGGGGCTCTCACACTCCTAAAAGTCGTGAGACTCACGCACACAGCTGACTAGGACCAACTGACGCCACATGGGATCGGTCAACGATCAAACGTGTTTATAAGTTATGAATTTCACGAGTTTGAGTGTTCAAATGGGAAATTCACAAGTTGGTGTATCGACATTCAAAAGTCATGCAAGTGGCCAGGAAGCCATTTCGCGGATGATATATCATTATTAATTATTAATACTTATAATTCATTGATCTAAGCAAACATAATGGTATCTTTCTCATTTAACCATGTCTCTTACCTATTTTGAAGCAGAAAGACGTGTCCCTTCAACTTCAAACAAAACGAAGAAAGAAAGATGTGTCATTTGCTTTTAACTGCTGACAGATTTTCCAAGTAACTAAACGAGAATCGACAAACCTCCTTCCCAGCGACAATTTCCTGATCAACAAACTGCCATATATATAGTAATTTGCTTTGTTATGATTGTTCTACGTTTGAGCTTTTGTGTCAGCTTTTTCAGTTGTTTCTATCATTTCAACTGTCTCGTTTCTATGCTATGAGTGCCATCAATTCTCTGTTTCCCCTCATTTATCACTTCAACTGTCCCAATCTGATTTTTTTAAACATATATTGGGAAAAGGAGCTTTCACAAGAAATCTTATTATTATTTGTTTTTATTTTTTAACTGCACTGACCACTTACATATATATATTTATAGTTTGGTTTAGATTACAAATTTCAAATTTTTTATTTAATTTCTTAAATATAGTATGTAATTCAAACTTTATTCAACCACATTTATGTGATAACAATATCGAGATTAGCTAATCCCTAAATAAAACAATCAAATGACAACGAATCTCTTCTCCAAAGCCCTTTAAAAATGTCAAAATACAAGATAAAAATACGAAATTATTCAGGTTTAAACAAAACACATACCTTAGATTGTACATTGTATGTTTTATTTTTAATTTAACCGATCGATAAAACATAAATACTTTACTAACTAATACGATATTGAAATTTGTAGTAAAAAATTATATTTATTATTGAAATTAAAAATATAATTTAAAATTAAATAATTTTATATATATTATTATTTTTTAGACGGACTGAGAGAACATATCATGTAAATTGAGACGAAAAGAGTATTTTTTTTTTATGTGAATCTCTTTTTGATAAGTGTAAATATATTTTGATAGGAAGGTGTGGAGGTCGAGCATTAGGGTTATATGTTAAAGGGTAGTCGAGCGATTCTTCTCTTTGTTCGATTTTTCTCTTTGTACCGACGAGTATGATAGTGTTTTGTCTAGTACTGCTAGCGATTTATGTTGTGTTTCACACTTTTGCATAATAATTGTGTTACTACTTTTCTATTTATTTGTTGTCTCTCACGTTGCTGATATTAATTTTCAGATTTTGTTGTCACAGATCTATTTCTGAGCCGAGAGTCTCCCGGAAATAGGCTCTCTAACCCATTTGGGGTAGGCAAAGGCGGACCTAGAATTCAGTAATCGTGGGGACACCATGACATTCAGTATAAATTTATCACTGCTCATAAAGATTGATAAGGGGGCCTACGCTAATATTTGACTATTTCTTGAAGATATTTGTAAGCTTATTTGAGTTTTTGCGGAAATTATCGGGTGCCGGTGGCCCCTCGTATTAAAATGTGCGTTCGCCTCTGGAGTAGGGGTAAGGTTTGCGTACATTCTACCCTTCTCATACTAGTAGTGAAATTTTAGTTTGTTATTATTCTTTTTTATAAGGGTAGGCCGAATTAAGCTTGTATAAGACATGTAAGATATTCCTGCGCATGATTGATTACGTAATTTTGTATCTGGGAAACAAATCTTTATGTAAAAATGTTTTTCCGGCAATTATTTTTGAGATATCATAAGTAATTTTCTCTTATTTGTTTGGTAAGTGTTTACCCAAATCGAGTAATAATTAAACTTATATTATCATTTTAAGGGTACGTAATTTAATCCAATATCAATTGATAAGCAAAGAATTAAAACGATGAATTAGACAATAAAATAAATCAAACCAGTAGGTAAGCAAAGCCTCGATCTCGATTTGAGACAGTCTCGAGGTAGAATAGTAAGGACAGTGAAAAATAGAACAATTTTGATGAACAGCAAGCGAAGTAGTAAGAGAGTAGCGAGTGTATATATTTTTATCAATCAATGATCCTGATTACAAATGAATGGGATTCCTCTTTATATAATAGACGAGTCCTAAATAAGGTACAACTCTAATTATAGAAGTAAATCCCATGATTGACACCAATAATCGCTCTTGATTTGGTTTGTTCCGGAATTTCCACCGTGATTTTCGACCAGTTACGGATATCTCGCTATTCCATTATTATGCTCTACTTGAAGTCGGTCATGCTTGGTCTCGATTGTTGCTGGCCTCGATCTCAAATGACACTTCGACCTCTAGGATTGATGTCTCATCTTCGAGCTCGAGTCTAACTCATTACGGGGCTACCCTCGAGGCAACTCCCCTGCCTCGATCAGACAATAGAATCGGGTAGGCCCGATTTCGACCGTATACATATACTCCCCTCATTTTTTGGAGTGTAACGAGAAGAAACGAACTGAGACTTCGATCTAAAACCTTGATCAATTATGGCGTCACCCTCGTGATAAGCGACGGAGGCGACTGAAGCGTCGCGTCTGCACAATTCTCTAGATCATTAATTAGTGCCAGTTGATGGTCGGCCAGTGTTTTCAAACCGTCATAGCAGATATTACAAATAGACCATTTTCATGATCTTCACAAACTCTGCTTCCAAAACTTCCCCTGATCTTCAAAAATTCTTTTACTCCCTTCGAGCTTATTAACTCTGTAGGTTCTTCAATTCCCGTTTTCCAATCTTTTCTTAAAACATCAAATTTCACATTCTTTTTTCTTTGACTTCATATAACAATGACAAAAACATCAACAGCCATTCCATAAAAGGAAAAAGCCTATTCATCACGGTTGGCCGACGACAAAACGCCGGTGGAGCCACGCATCGAAGAGTGCGTTCCCAGGCCATGCGAACTCACTTTCGATTTTAAAGTTGAGAAGCCCTCTTCGGTTCCTGGCCGATGCGAGCCTATATCAAGATACATACGCTCAATAACTGAAGGCAATCTCGAGCAGGTGAAAAACGATTGCCATTGGGAAAACAAAGAGGTGGTAATTCCTATCCCCGAGGAGGATATTACCACTCACATGAAAGGGTTTTTAAGTGTTTATACTTACCCCTTCACACTGGGCCCCGTCGATGCCGTTATAATCGACTTCTACAACCAATACCACATAACCCTAGGCCAAATCCACCCATCCTTCTGGCGCATCGTTATTTTGCTCTGATTCTTCGTGAGCAAGGTCGAGGGGAACCTTGCAGCGAAATCCATGTTATACACCCTCTTTTACGGGATATCTTTTACACATTCAACCTTTCAAAGTTTCGTGTAAGACACACTACTTTTGACCATATAGCACTTGCGTGTTTAACACACAATAAAAGCGCGTGAAGCCCATAAGAAATTACTTTTTTTGTCTCTCTTACCCACAGGAACCCCTCCCCCTCCCCTGGTCTTCTTCTTCACCAATCTCTCCCTCATTTGCTTCCCCAAATAGAATTTGGTAAAGAACATATCAATTTTGGATCTAAAAATTAGCGTATTTTGTCGGTTTATTGTCCAAATATTGTGAAAAATTATTTATTTGTGATAGCTTTAAAAGCTTTAATAGTAGTATTGAAGGTTTGGTGAAAAAATATAGAATCCACTATTGTTAGGGTATCGAAAAAAGCTTGAAAAATCATTTGGGTCTTGTTGATTATTGGGTTATTGAACTTAATTTGTTGCTCGATTACTTTCAGCTAGTTGTTTAGATAGTGTGGTTGAATTTTGATATTGTTGAAAACTTTCTCACAGACAACCATGGTGGTAGCAACAATAGTGCTTAAGATAGAAAATGGAAAGACGAAGAATATGAGTTTAAATTTTAATTTTGTATATTTTTTTTCCTTTTTAAAGTCAATGACATGTGTCATGACCATATTAGGGCTTGACTTTCACGTTATCTGAAAAATTGGTTAAGCATAGAAGTGTATGTCCTGGATACACTTTTGAAAGGTTGAGTGTGTAAAAGGTTTCCCGTGAAATAAAGTTGTGTAATAGGGATTTCGCTGCAAGGTTGATGGGTAAACTATGTATTTTGCCTATATTTTTATCAATCAATGATCATGGTTACAATGAATGGGATTCCTCTTTATATAATAGAGGAGTCTTAAATAAGGTACAACTCTAATTACGAAAGTAAATCCCATGATTGACACGAATAACCGCTCTTGATTTGGTCTGTTCGGGGATTTTTGTCGTGATCTTCGACCGGTTACAGATATCTCGTCATTCTGTTATTATACTCTACTCGAAGTCGGGCATGCTTGGTAGTCTCGGTTGTTACTGGTCTCGATCTCAACGGACACTTCGACCTCTAGGCTTGACGTCTCATTTTCAAGCTCGAGCCTGACTCATTACGAGGCTACCCTCGAAGCAACTCCCCTGCCTCGATTAAATAATAGAATCGGGTAGGCCCGATTTTGACCGTAAATAAATAGATTAAGAAATTAAAGTAGTACTTTTTTAATGAAAAATATTTTCTTTTAAGAAAAGCAAGTAGTACAAAAGCTGAGAGAACACAAAAAGACGAAGTGGTAAATAAAAAGGTTGAGCGGGTGAATCAAAGTGAGTTGTCGGTGAATTCGTAAAGACTAGTGACAAAAGACACTATCAAATCAAGGGACAGGACCCACCCCTTTGTACACAATAGAGACAAACGCACGTGAAAGCTTGGTTTTTTGTCTCAGCCTTCAATAGTAGAGTATATATATAAAGCAGATTTAATTTATTACTCCGGTTAAAAAATAAGTAATTTTTTGGCTTTTTTTTTGTGGTTCAAAATAAATAATATTTTTAGATTTTAAGAATGAATGAATTATTATTTTTCTACCTTGCTCTTGGAGTAAATATTGTTAGAGTATATGTTAAGATATTTATGTGAGATAGTAAAAATTAATATGATCAATTTCATTTCTAATTAATGCTAAAATATAAATTTCTTAATATGCGTAAAAACATTAAAAAAAAAATCACTTACTTTTGATCAGAGGGAGTACTGTTATATTGTGTACTGGTACAAGAATTTCACTTAAAAAAGAAATGAATGTTATGGGGCATTGAAGTTAACCAAAAAACCTTAACAGAGACAGTTGTAATGCAACCGAGGAAGGCAGTTCTTGGCTTAAAAAAGCTTTACCCTGGTTACTAGGAGTATTATTAGTACTGCCTAGTTTACTAGTTTATGATGCTACTCGAAAACCATATTAACACATTCTCTACCAAAATAACGTTAATACTTTTACCACAATAACAACAATGATAACTTATTCCGGATATTTTTACCAGCGAATTTTAGGAAGATAGTACGTTCCCAGAATTTAGCGTTTTTTTGATAGATCATCGGCTCAAGCAAAGCATAATCATAATAATTATGATAAGAGTTAGGGGAAGAGAAGCAATAACAATAGTCAGAAATAATACTCTCTCCGTTTCAGTTTTTGTAAATCTATTTATTTTTTAGTCCGTTCCAAAAAGAATGATTCATTTTTAAATTTGGAAATAATTTAGTTTAAGCTTTCAATTCTACCCGAATTGAAAAGCTTTTATAACCACAAATATTCTGAACCACCTTTTGACTTATTTAGGACTATAAATTTTAAAAATCTTTATTTTTTTTAAATTTCGTGTCCAATCAGTGAGGTTCATATAAATTGAAACAAAGCGAATATAACTGAAGCAGAAGAAATAAGAGATAGTGATCGAAATCTTAGAATAGTAATACAAGGATAACACTAGCATTACTTATGTGAAAAAAGAATACAAGTTTGAAAAAACAAATGTTAATATCTTCCAAAAGTTGTCACAAAAATTAGAACGAAGATAGTAATTACGAGAAATATTGAAGATTAATATTGTTTTTATTATTAATAAAGAAGGACTAAACTTTAAAAAAAAACTTATTATAAGAAACGTTGCATTACATTGTTTACTTGGTTTACCGTTGTTTAGTTTATTAGTAATCCTTATTTTCCTATTCATACCATTATTCTCTACTTTGTTGTTCTTATACTACTATTTCTTTACTGTTTCAGATAAGCATCTGGAATAATTGTTCCTGTGTCACTAGCCCACTACAACTGTTCCTTTTTATTCCAAGATTCGCTCTTTCTTTGTTGCCATGTTTTAATTGGAGAACCCAAACACTTTAAATAAAACAGAAAGGCCAAAGAAGCTTCTTTTCTGCTTCAACAAAACCTCCTCCTTTTCTTGTTTGAACCACAACCCTGATCATCATGTCCTGAACCAACCTCTATTCTCTAGTTAGATATCAAAATTCAAAGCTGTATTTGAGCTGCTAATCTTGTTCAAAGTCCATGTCTATACCAATAGAACATGATTACATAGGTTTTTCTTCTTCTTCTTCTTCTTCTTCTTCTTCTTCTTCTTCATCATCTTCTGATTGTGAGGAGCTTGAGAAAAGTAATGTTCTGAAGCTCAATGAAACTGAGCTAAGACTTGGGTTGCCAGGTTCTTGGTCTCCAGAGAGGAAAGCTGCAAATGGGATGTCTCTTTTTGGCAAAGATTTGGAGGATAAGAATACTATTGTTACTCCTTTTAAGATTTTTGTTTCAGGAGCTAAGAGGGGATTTTCTGATACCCTTAATTCCTCTATGAAAGATAAGGCTGTTGGTCCTCAATCTCCAATGTCTGTTGAAGAAAAAATGTCTACTCCAGCACATGGAATTGGTGTTTCTCATGCTTCAAAGTAAGTTTGCCTTTCTTTTCTTTTCCTAAACTGTCTGTACTGTTGGGTTGCCAACAAAGTACCACATTGATAGCTGAGTCTACGTAAAATCGTGGGAGCTTACCCCAAAGCTAACGACAAGAGGATTGATGTAGTCGACCCCAATTAAACTGTTAGTGTTGCTGCTGAAAAAGGTTTCTCTTTCTTGTGAAAATTGAATTGGATGGACTAGTAACCTTAGGCCTAGCTCTGTCACTGCAAGAGGCTCGAAGGGATGAAATTGGCCCGAACCCTGCTATTTTTATCTCTAATACTATAACCACAAATTGAGTCTGGGGAGGGGGGGGGGGGGGGGTGGGTNTAGAGAAGCTGTTTGAAACGGAGACTGTCTTCGTGATGTACCAAGAACTACTATTATAGTAGCATATTGCATTTAATGAAACGGCCTCAACAACAACAACATCAGAAGTCCTACTAGTGGGGTCTGGGGAGTAGTGTGTATATACATCTTACCCCTACACCTAGGAGATAGAGAAGCTGTTTGAAACGGAGACTGTCTTCGTGATGTACCAAGAACTACTATTATAGTAGCATATTGCATTTAATGAAACGGCCTCAACAACAACAACATCAGAAGTCCTACTAGTGGGGTCTGGGGAGTAGTGTGTATATACATCTTACCCCTACACCTAGGAGATAGAGAAGCTGTTTGAAACGGAGACTGTCTTCGTGGTGTACCAAGAATTACTCTTATAGTAGCATATTGTATTTAATGAAATGGCCTCAACTACAGCATGCTTAGTGGAGTCCCACTGGTGGGGTCTAGGGAAGTTAGCGTTTACGCAAAACTTAACCCTACCCTTAAGAGGTAGACAGGTTGTTTGAAACAGCCTCAAGTGGAATGGAATTAATATAAAGGATAAATAAAGTCGATTCCAACTAGTTTGGAATTAATGTGCGATTCTTGTTGTTGACGTACGTTTCTCTTGTTTTTCTGTAATTGAATTGGATAGACTTGCAACCTTAGCCCTGCCTCTGTCACTCTGACTTCAAGAGGCTCAAAGGGACGAAATTGACCGATACCCCTGCTTATATTTTCTCTAATGCTAAGACCAGATATCTGCATACACTAGTGTAACTATTATTGAGTCTTGTTGGTGCTCTGTCACTGCAAGAGGCTTGAAGGGATGAAATTGGCATGTACTTATGTTCATTCTTTTTGAAATACAAAGACTGCATATCAGTATTTATTAGTGTCAGCATATTGAGTCTGTCGCTGCATCTTGTATAATTTAGTTATGGGTTCTTAGGGTTAGCCTAATAACTAGATTGCTATTATGTTCTTTCTTAGGGCACTAGTTGTTGGATGGCCACCAATTAGATCTTTCCGAAAGAACACCCTTGCCACCAATTCATCGAAGAATAACGAGACTGAAGGAAAATCAGGAGCAGGCTGTCTTTATGTTAAAGTTAGCATGGATGGTGCCCCATACCTGAGGAAAGTCGACGTCAAAACCTACACCAACTATGCAGAACTCTCATCAGCTCTTGAGAAGATGTTCAGCTGCTTCACCATTGGTAAAGAACAAGCACTTATGCGAAATCTTAGGAGGCAATCCAATATCTGAAATGAAAAATATCTACTATTTTCATTCAAAACTGGACATACTTTTTGGCTGGAGAAATTGATACAAAAATTTGTCTTCCTATATTTTCAACTTCCAACGTGGGACTTTGTTCGCATACCCAGTAGTATGCATCTTAGTGATAGATATTTTGTGTCATCGTTTTTAGGGCAATGCACCTCTGACGGACTTCCTGGGCGAGAGGGGCTTAGTGAAAGTCACTTGATGGATCTTCTCAACGGTTCCGAGTATGTGCTGACGTATGAAGACAAGGATGGTGATTGGATGCTTGTAGGCGATGTTCCATGGGAGTAAGTTTTTCTTCCAAGATTCTTTTCTATGATTTTAGAAAATGGATCAAGTTATTTTGCTCTATTTGGATGACTTGCACTGGGCCATACGTTGTTGGAATGTAATAGTAGCAACTTGGAGTCTACATTAATTCTTTTCCATTTCTTTCTTGTTCAATATCAATCTTTCCCCCCAGTCTCTGATCTTCAATTCAGGATCCTGATTGGAAAAATTCAAGTTTTGAACGCTATTCAAATGCACAATTCATTGTCTATGTATATACTTATTGTTTGATTCGGATCTTGAAATAGGATGTTCGTAGACTCATGCAAGAGACTGCGGATTATGAAAAGCTCAGAGGCAATCGGACTAGGTATGTCTTGTACTGAATATCTTGTGCATGCCATGTAACACTTGCTAGTTGCTCCATCTGCAACTTATCGATGGCAACTCGCCTCCTTGAGTCGGGGAAAACCATCTTATAGTCCTGTTTAAGAATACCGCTATGCGTTTTTTTCTTCATTGCATTAAAATGTCTTTTGTTTGTTAGCCTTAAATGGGGCTTGAAATGACTCAATTGAATCTGTTGCTTTGCAGCTCCAAGGGCCATAAGCAGGTGCAAGAACCAAATTGTTGCCTGAAGTAGCTCTGAAGGCAGAAAGATTCATAAAATGGGAAATGCTTGTGTAAAAATTATCCTTTTATTGATTTCATTTCTGTAGCCATTACATTAAGGGAGGAACTAACTTGCCAATCTGCGATATGAGATTTTTGTAGGCTGAAAATATATCTCTGCTGAAATTTTTAGTGCTTCTAGTATTTTTTCTTTGTCTTATATAAAGTCAAACCTCCCTACAACAACTTCGTTTGTTTCGAATATTTTTGGATGTTATAGTGAAATACTATTATAGAGATCATATATTATAACATAACATAAAAATTGGTTCCAGAAAAGTTTTGCTTTTATAGTGAAAGTATTATAAAACAATTAAAAAAAAAAGAGTATTGAGAGAGAATTTTTATTGATTTTGGATCAATTACAATGGAATAGAACCCCTCTATTTATAGGGAAAGAGTAACTTAGTCACCAAGTAAAATCCTTAAGATCTGTCTAAAATATAGACATTCACCTTAAATAAAACTTTATTTATAACACTCCCCCTTGAATGTCTATTCAACAGATAATGTGCCTTCTAAAAACCTTAATTAAAATAAAATCCATTGGGAAAAAATCTAGTAAAGGAAAAAGAGTACACTTGTTTAAAAATACGTCTTTTGGTTGCCTCGTTAAAAATCTTGCAAGGAAAATCCAATGGGATAAAACCTTGTAAGGAAAAAAGAGTACAACGTGTATTAACTCCCCCTGATGAGAGCATCAATTCACTTTCTGAGTCTTCGCATTCAAATGTTGTGCACCATCTTAAAAAAATCGTTGGAAGATATTTGATAAACAAATCATCCATATTAAGTTGAATGAATATGTTAGCACCTTGAAATCATCATTCTTGAAAGAAATATAATGTCTTTGTATAATGTCGTGGAATGACTCTTCAATATCTCCATAGAAGGTATTCTCGCTATCACATTATCATGAGGTATTATCGCTATCACATTATCATGCTTATAGTTAGGGGTGTTCAAACCGAACCGGAAAACCGCACCAAACCGATTAAAAAACCCGACTAGGTTTAGTTTGACTTGGTTTGGTATTGAATAAAAAAATCCGAACCAAACCGATATATAAATATATAATTTATATATATATTTTTAAGGCTTTATATTGAATTTTCTTTGAAAAATGTAGAAATATTTGAGATCCTCTCATGTGTTAACCTTGAAAGTGTACATTGACGGAAAATTATTGATAGACGACTAAGAAAATAACTATCATGTGTTACTAACAAAATTCTCCCATTAGAATATTTTAATAGATCATTTGTTTGTCAATTTATTCAATATTTACTAAACATATATTCACTTATCAAAACTTTATCTATAACTTTAAAAAAGTAATATTCGAATAATATTCATGTAACAAAAAAAACCGAAACCCGAAAAATCCGACAAAATCGAACCAATCCAAACCGATATAGTTGGTTTGGTTTGGTTTTGATAAAAACCGAACCAACCCGATCCATGTACTCCCCTACCTCTCACACCTCCTAACAGGAGCATCCGTACTCCTCCTCTGCACGTGCTCAAACCATCTTAGCCTCAACTCCCTCATCTTGTCTTCCACGGGGGCCACTCCCACTTTCTCCCGAATAACTTCGTTCCTAATCTTATCTCTCCTGGTATGCCCACATCCATCTCAGCATCCTCATTTTGCTACTTTCATCCTCTGAACATGGGAGTTCTTGACTGACCAACACTCAACCCCATACAACATAGTAGGTCTAACCACCACTGTGTAGAACTTATCCTTAAGTTTTGGTGGCACCTTCATATCACACAAAACACCCGATGCGAGCCTCCATTTCATCCACCCCGCACCGATACGGTGGGAGACCTCATCATTAATCTCCCCGTTACTCTGGATTATAAATCCGAGATACTTGAAACTACCCCTTCTCGGGATGACTTGGGTATCAAGCTTCACATCCACGTCCGCTTCATGAGTCTCGTCACTGAACTTACACTTCAAGTATTCCGTTTTGGTCCTGCTCAACTTGAAACCCTTAGACTCTAGGGTCTGCCTCCAGAACTCTAGCCTCGCATTGACCCCGCTCCTCGTCCCATCAATCAACACTACGTCATCGGCAAATAACATGCACCATGGCACCTCCCCTTGAATGTGTCGCGTCAGCACATCCATCGCTAGAGCAAATAAGAACGGGCTGAGAGCCGATCCCTGGTGCAGCCCCATCACTACTGGGAAGTGGTCTGAGTCACCTCCCATTGTCCTCACCCCGGTCTTAGCACCATCATACATGTCCTTGATTACCCTAGTGTAAGCTACCGGAATGTCGCTAACCTCCAAACATCTCCACAGAACCTCCCTTGGAACTTTATCGTATGCCTTTTCTAGGTCTATAAACCCCACGTGTAGGTCCTTTTTTCTCTCTCTATACTTCTCTACCAATCTCCTCACTAGATGAATAGCTTTCGTAGTCGATCGCCCCGGCATAAATCCAAACTGATTCTCGGAAATAGACACATTCTTCCTCACCCTGACTTCCACCACCCTCTCTCAAATCTTCATAGTATGATTCAGTAGCTTGATACTCGTATAGTTATTGCAGTTTTAGATATCACCCTTGTTCTTGTACAAAGGAGTCGTCGTACTCCACCTCCATTCTTCGGGCATCTTCTTCGTCTTAAAGATAATATTAAACAACCTAGTAAGCCACTCCATGCCCGCACGGCCCGCACTCTTCCAGAATTCTACGGGGATCTCGTCTGGCCTAGTCGCCCTTCCCATGCTCATCTTGTGCATCGCTCCAATAACCTCTTCGACCTTAATACGCCTACAATAGCCGAAATCACGCAAGCTCTCGAAGTGCTCCAACTCACCCAGCACAATGCTTCTGTCCCCCTCCTCGTTCAACAATCTGTGAAAGTATGTCTGCTATCTTCGTCTAATATGGGCGACTTAAAATATTCACTGTCCCCAAAATCCCCCCGAACTATATTGCTGCTCGTATTAAAACCCCTTGTCGCTGACCTGACATAACATGTGTAGATACTAGCTTGGGAGCACGTGATAGCTGAAAAAAGCCATCAAAATGGCCCACCTAGCTAAATATTTTTCTTAAATAAATATTTTTCTTATTTCAGTTATATCCATCTTTCTTCCCCATTTTTCACCATTCTTCCTTATTTTTTTTACCTTTCTTCCTTTTTTCTTCAGTTTTCCGTATGGGTTTCCTCCGGAAAAATATATCCCTCTCTTGTTTCCTCTGAAATTATTTATTCTCTTTCTTAGTTTAGTCTTCTTTCATGTTTTTCACGTATTGTTGAAAGAATACCAATTCAAATCTTCTTATTAAACTCAACACCTTGTAAAGATAAAGTTGAATCTCTTGAACCTTCTTTATCTGATCTGGAATAGAGAATGTAATTGCTGGACAATTGATTTTTTATTTGCGAAATTTTGTTTTGCGTAATCTTTTTTTAAATGTAATATGAGATGACTATTAAGAAATACAACACTATATGCCTTTATTTATATTTTAATTGTGCTACAAAGTGAATATAAATAAGGACTTATCAATTGGAGTCTAGCATAAAACACAATCACCATTAAACCGAAAATTAATACAGTACATTAGATATTATTTTAGCCAAACTCCTAGAAATAATCGATCATTCGAAAGTAATATATCATAAGTAAATTATATAATTTTTTTAATACAATCCATAAGTTAATAACTTAATATAGATAGACAGACGTACCTTTAAAAATCCAATATGAGGTTAATATATAGGAGAATATAGTTTAAGGAGGTTTCAGGGACACCAGATAGTTTAAGTAGTAACTGACAAAAATAATAGTTTAGGTGGGTTTTAATCTGAGTTAAATAGCCACGTGTAATGCTACATGGCACATTTTTTAGAGAATTAACAGCGTGTACTAGACGCACCTCTTAGAATGTAATTAAAAATTTTTAGTATGAAGGGAAATATAGTTCAAGAGAGTTTTGGCGACATCGAATAGTTCAAATAGGATATTAACTCTTTAATCTTTTTAAAATACACTTTGTTTGTTACAACACTGTAATGTGTTTCGCAACACGGTAACATATTTTGTATTGTGATAAATCATCATAAATTGACTAATTTTACGTTAGTTGTTAACCTACCATAATTCTCTCTTTCTTTATCTAAGCTTGAGACTTAGGATATGAGCAAACTTACACATGAAGAGCTTAAGGATTTTTTTATAAATATTTTTATGGAAAAGATATGTGAAATACTGAATTGATAAAAACATAAATATCCTAGAAACATTAGATTTGTATAACTTTAACTAATTTGTCATTAATATTTTCAAAAATCAATTTCTTGTTTGTTACTTCGTCCCGTCCATAATAAGTGACTTTTAGCTTTTTTATTTTGGTCCAAAATAAATGTTCTTTTACATAATCAATAAGGAATTAATTTTATTTTTTTAAAATTTGCCCTTATTTACATATCTCAATGTGTCAAGGTAGGAATTAATTAAGGGTAATTAAGTGAATGCATTTTTTTTTTCTTTAGGAGTTCGTATTTTCTTAAAGGGTGTGACAAAGACTAAAAAATCACTTATTATGGAAAAGTAGGAATATGAAACAAAAATAAAATTTTGAGCGGATAATTAGACAAATTTATAGTAATAATAAACATATTTGAAGGGATTGATTATGCAGGAAAGTTCACCAAAGAGGTAAAAACTACAAAATTACCAAATTGGAGGACTCAAACGAAAAATATTTTTTTAACTTCCGGTAGCCGGAGCAAGTCCATGACCATTACCAACTAAAAGCTTTGATCTTTGCTGTTAGCGCAAGCACAAAAAACTTGAAGAAAAATCGAGTCCATGATTGATCCAGCTGAATAGCTACAAGATGGACAGTAAGAACGTCGTCGTTTGCGATAACGGCACCGGGGTATAGTCTTTACTCTTTCCCATTGCCTTTTTATTTGGTGTAGTAGAGTTCTAATTCATCTGAAGATCGCGCATTTGTGAAACGAAACCGAATTTTTATCCAAGGCTTTAATAGCCGATATTTTGCAATATTAACTTAATAGATTAGGGAAAATGAGAATAAATTTGGTGACTCTGTAGGCGTGCATATATACTTCTTGAAAAGCAGCTAAGGACGCGTACAGGAACTGAAATGTCTCACTTATCTGTGCCTAAGATGCTTAAACCATGATCCGTTAGCTAGGGTTAATTTCTTATTTTGTGAAGGTTAAACTATCGATGTGTGATATCAATAAAAGTTCCTTTGATTTTCTTGTAAATTCAGTTTAATCAACTACGCTTCAGTCCCATACTAGTTGGTTGTGCTACATGTGTCCTCTATATTGAGATGCATTTCATCCCAACACAATAAAGTGTACTTTTGATTTATCAGAAAATGAGAAAGAAACTTTGGTTTATGGCTGGCATGATCAACAACAACAACAACAACCCAGTATAATTCCACAAGTGGAGTCTGGGGAGGGTAGTATGTACGCAGACCTTACCCCTACCCTAGGGTAGAGAGGCTGTTTCCAATAGCATAGACCCTCGGCATCCTTCCCTCCAAGAACTCCCCACCTTGCTCTTGGGGTGACTCCCTCTTGGTTGGAAGCTCTTGGGGTGACTCCCTCTTGGTTGGAAGTGGAGGATGCTTACCATCAGAGCAACCCACCTTGTCAAATGCATTAATTCATTGAACTTGGGCTTAGGTGGTGTTCTCGACGAAATTATTTTTTGTGTGCGAAGCTACTTTTGGTTTTATTTCTTTTTTGGAACTACTCATTCTTGAAAACCAAATCTCTGCCAGTCAGTTCCTTCACAAGATGCTAACTTTGACTTAAATGTGTAGTTTACGGAAACCATCATCTTACCTAATCAAGCATCCTTTCCGAGGGGAACCTGCTTTTCTGATTTATGAAGTGAAAGAGAGTTTATACTTTATACCGAGCTTTTGCTGAAGCATAAGATGCTTCTAGCTATTGCCTTTGCCTTCCTTTTTTTTAGCATTTTCTTTGGGGCTGGTGGTGGTGCTAGGAGATCGAATACATTTATTAAACCATTTTGATGTCTAAATGCAGTATGTCAAGTGTGGCTTTGCGGGTGAGAATTTTCCCACATCTGTATTCCCTTGTGTTGTGGGGAGGCCAATGCTAAGATATGAAGAATCTCTTATGGAACAAGACTTGAAGGTAAACGTCTCTCTCTTTATCCTTACTCTAAAATGGATAATGCGAAAGAGTTCACTTGCATTTATAGACAACTAGGAAGTTCTTCTTGGAGAAAGAAAATCTTGGGTTCAGCAGTTCCATGCTAAACTAGATGATATTACTACTTCTTGTGAAATGAAGGTTTACTCTTATTTTTGTTCCCAGAACACCTCAGGGATTGTTAGAATATTTTATATTCCTGGATTCTTTATTTATTCGTCTGTCTTGCAACCAGGACATTGGAAATCTTGGTCATATTTTTTCTTTCTTATATCCTTCTCTTATATGCTCCACATTTTCACTATTGAGCTCTGTAACTCGACTCATAGACTTCTTGATGAATACATAACTCTTTTACACTGTTTCTCTAGGATACTATTGTGGGAGAAGATTGCTTGAAGTTGAGGCATCAGTTGGATATATCATACCCTGTCAACAATGGAATTGTGCAAAACTGGGATGATATGGGGCATGTGTGGGATCATGCATTTTTCAACGAACTGAAGGTAGCTTTCTCTACTGTTAACTTCCCTGTGAAGATCTTTTATTGGTTTAACTTTTGCTTGCTTTTTCTTTTTCTTTTTTTACAATACTTAGCGTATGGCTAGTTCATGATTAACTGAAAAAGCTTTCATTTCATTCTGCTGTTGAAGGTAGATCCAACCGAATGCAAAATTCTGCTGACAGATCCACCTCTCAATCCATCGAAAAATCGTGAAAAGATGGTTTGTATTCATGCTTTTCTATTTTATAGAATACATTCCCTTTTTGTATTTCCTCAAAGATCTTTAAATAATACTCAGAATATACTTGAATTATAGGTAGAAACTATGTTTGAGAAGTACAACTTTGCTGGGGTCTTCATCCAAATTCAAGCTGTTCTAACACTGTATGCTCAAGGTACCATTATACATTTGGTGAAAAGTTTGATATATGAGTTCTTGGGCATAAATCATGTTTTTGGTTATTGTGAAAAGGACCACTATGAGTCCAGATATTGCAATTTTTGTCTGGTAAATACTTATATTTGTTACAAGAATGGGTTTAATTAGATAGTTTGCTTTAATTTGGGTTATATGTGATGGATTTGCTCATCATTGCTGTTCTAAAATATATGCAGGTTTGTTGACTGGGCTAGTCATAGACTCTGGTGATGGAGTTACACATGTTGTAAGTTTTTCCATTAGCATAGCTGCTTTACGATCTATGGCAGTCTTGGTTCCGTATTGATTTTGCCAAATATGAGCTGTTTTTCTGCATCAGAGGAGTCCATTTGGGTTTCCCTGACTAAATAAGATTGCTCCTTGCAGCTTCTGGTCAATGTGGTCATAAACGCAGCGTCACCTATTTGTTCGTTTGATAGCACATAGTTGTATTTGCCATGAACCGTGAGATACTTTTCTCCAGTGTGTTATCAGAAAGTTCTTTGATGCAGGTTCCTGTTGTTGATGGATACTCATTCCCTCACCTCACAAAAAGAATGAATGTAGCAGGGCGCCATATAACATCTTATCTGGTTGATCTGCTACTTCGAAGAGGGTAATTGTCCACACATTTGAAATAAGCTAAATGTGATAGTTCATGCTATATTTGATTAGTTTACACCATTACTGGAGTTCTGATGGCCAGTCAATATTTGAAGGTATGCAATGAATAAGAGTGCTGATTTTGAGACCGTCAGGGATGTTAAAGAAAAGCTGTGCTACATTAGGTGAAATAACTTGTGTCATAATTTAATTCCTTTACGACTTATTCTGGCGAGTAATGGTATTTGCTGTACTGCAGTTATGATTACAAGAGAGAATATCAGTTAGGGCTTGAGACTACTATTCTTGTTAAGAATTATACTGTGAGTAGGCTCCATCCATAATAAGCTCTTAATAGGAAAATAAATTTACTATTATTTTACTTTTTCTACTACCTTGGATCTTCAATCAGGTATGGTACCTTCTCTTGGATATAAAAAATCTTCATGTTTCCATAAGAAACTTAGCCATTCAGCGACCCATTGTTTAGTTTTTTTTTTCCAGCTTCCAGATGGGAGGGTACTTAAAGTTGGCACAGAGAGGTTCCAGGCACCTGAGGCTCTTTTTACTCCAGTAAGCATGCATTCTCATTTGTTTTCATCTTTCAAAATCCATGAACATACCTTTTCATAAACATGCACGGGCTTTGCTGGTTCCCATAGTGGGGTGTAAATGCAAATCGCGTTTCCCCCCAAAGAAAGCTAATCCTGTATAATGCCGGATGCTATGTGACACTTGTTACCTAATCAGTGACCATCTTTTATCTTGAAAACTTTTTAAATTGATGGATCTTCTGTTATTGTAAATGTAAAACTAGTTTGACCTTTCAACCTTCCAACAGGAAAGCAAAAAATAGAGTATCATCTTAAAATCAATTAGTTTCAAATAAAGTGATAACGAAGTCCTTAAGACAAACTGAAGCAGCATTGCCACTGCATGGTTTTGAATGTTATTCCATGCTTCTCCGGAATTCTAATTGATGGGTTGATGTATGTGGAAGGAAGCTAAATATTGTTTTCATTATCCATTTTAGGATCTTATTGATGTTGAAGGTGATGGCATGGCTGACATGGTATTTCGTTGCATCCAGGAGATGGATATTGATAACAGGATGATGGTACTTCAAATTTGAATTTTGCTGTATTCCTTGCCCGTAGTGTTGTTGTTTGCCTTCCATCTTATTGTTAATATAATAATCATTACTTTGAAACTTTTTGCAGCTCTACCAACATATTGTTTTGAGTGGCGGAAGTACTATGTATCCTGGCTTACCTAGTCGGTAACTTGCTCAAATACTCTTCCTTATGACAGAGCTTTGAGAACTTAGCTGCCGAGTAATGCAATTGTGCATGACTGATTCTAAATGCTACATTATCGTCACACTTTTCTAGGAACTTTTAACTAGTGTGAATGCTTTCTTTTGAATTTATGAACCACAGCATATCCTGAATTTCTGAGACTAATGTTTGATCAATCTGGCAGAGATTTTGAACTTTGTAACTGTTTTGTTGTATGAATTTGATAACTCTCTTGATGTGTAGTATCAAAATTTGCTCAGTTCCCCCCCACAGAAAGAATTTATCTCTCTTTGTGATTTATTGCCCTTAAACTCTACTTTTGCAATTATCATAGCCCTATGTTTCCTGTGCGAATAAAAGGAATGAACTCTTTCTTGCCGCACCTCCACCCAGACTCTCTCTCTTATTTAAATAACACTTCTATTTCCTTCTTTCAAATACTGACAGCCTTGAGAAAGAAATTTTGGACCGCTATCTTGATGTTGTTTTGAAGGGGAACAAAGATGGTTTGAAGGTACAGTTGCCTCTTTTTTGTTATTTTTGCCATTTCTTGAGATTTTTAGCTTATGGATCAGGCTTACGCTGTCCAAATAGTGTCTGACCTTTATGGATCAGACAATTTTTACTCGAATTGTCTGACCTACAAACCTAATTTGATTATTTGGAACCAAATAGTGTTGAATAAAATGGCATTTGATATTTAATCATGGAAATCATTTTCCCCTTGGTAAAAGCCATAGGGGAAAAGCTTTCATCAAACCAAAGGGGCAAAAAAAGAAAAAAACATAAGAGTCGGTTGGAGTGGGGAGAAGTAGTTGAAGTAAATACCTTGATCACATAGGTACCTGCTGCTTATGACCAGTGTTAGCAAAGGTGAAAAGCGCGAAAAAAGCTCTAAGGTCCATTAGTGCTTTAAGCGCAAATAAAGCGTGGGCTTTAATGAAAAAAGGCGCGACGGAAGAAAAAGTAAAAATATGCATGTAGTCCAAGACTAATCATTATAAGCATGAATAACAAATATATGGACAAAGAATTGAAAAAAAAGTCATGATTATGAATTGTTTAAGGTCGCCTTTTCTGGATTATACTCACTGGCAAGGAAAAGTATGACTTAGAGCTTTGATGCGACACTAAAGCGCCCACAAAGTGAGGCGAAGCGCTCAACATGTTTTGAACCTCGCTTTAGGGCTTAAGCGCGCCTTTGACATCATTGCTTATGACGGTTTCTGGTATAAAGTCAAGTCAATCAAAAGATGGAGATATGAAAGTAGTTGAGCAGGACGAGTAGGGTTAAGCATATCTAGGATGTAGGAACTTCAATTACATTGGCTACAAGCATATTCTCTCTTTCATTTGTTGCTTGGCTTTCGTTGAAATTATCTATCTTTATTTTTTATTTTATGTCTTTTCCGCAACAGAAATTGCGTTTACGAATAGAAGATCCACCAAGAAGAAAGCATATGGTTTATCTTGGAGGTGCGGTTTTGGCAGGAATTATGAAGGTATATGATATCTCCTTCCATCTCTCTAGCCCCATCCCTGTTCCTTCCATGGCAATGCATATAAACAAGTATTTAATTTTTGAGAGAAAATTATTAAAATTAGAAAAGAAAGTAAGTTGGTTGCGTGGGATGCAACCTTTTTTCAGTCTGTACTCTTTCCCATAACTTTCAAGATTTGAGTATCCATCTTCAATTGAATTCGGGATCGAAAATGTTGGATTGTACTATTTTGATGTGACACATTCGTGGCAATCATAAACTTCAGCCGCAAGGAACAACAACAACAACAACCTAGTGGATTCTCACAAGTGGGGTCGGGGGAGGGCGGGATGTACGCAGCCTTACTCCTACCCTGAAAGGGTAGAGAGGCTATTTCCGATAGACCATCAGCTTAAGAAAAGATGAAAAAGCACTAATAGCAAGTAATAACAATACAAGATATTAAGAAAACAGAAACCAAACCGCAAGGAAAATGCATTTTTTTTTCATTTGGCCCCAATCCATCTCTTTTTTATTACACATTTTGTGCAATTGATGAAATCATCTGTGTATGAAAGATATTCCGGTGGCTGAATGCAACTGAATAATCCACTCATTACAGCAGGTTACGAAATTTTTATGTGGTAGCTAAAATGTTTTTACTGTATATTTGCTGAAATGACTATGAAAGAGCATATCATTTGGCAAAAAGTTAACGAGGTTATCTGTTTATTGAGTCCAAACAAATCATTGTGGCTGGTGTATTTCATGTCTGTAAACGGTTCATGCTATCCATCTATTCTAGTCAGGATCCTAGTTCATCTTGAAATCATCTGTAGAATGGCATTCGTCTCTCTTTGAGCATTATAGTTTTTTCCTCATAATGTCAAAAAAGAAAATAGTTTCACTGAGTCAATATGCACCATAATTGAAGATCATTCAACTGAAAGAAACATTATGATGTGAAAGGAAATATTGAATTATCGAGTAATTTCTGCAGGATGCCCCTGAGTTTTGGATCAATAGACAAGATTATTTAGAAGAAGGAGTTGCTTGCTTAAGCAAGTGTGGCCAGGCGTGATTTTTACACGTCCATCACTTGTTTAAGCTTTTGCTATCTTTACAAAGAAAAGCTTGGGATTTACAGACCAAGGCACACTGAAAATTGGTTGAAGTATCATGGTCGCAATGACTGGCATTCAATGAAGAAGATCTTATACTGTATTTACCTCCAAAATTCTGTAAGCTTAACTGGAAAAAATGTCATATTTGAATGTTTTTACTGCATCTGCAGTTTATCTGAGTTGAGCGGGGGATTATTTAAGGCTTGAATTTGTACAGTCGATATTGAAATAAAAGATTGCTAATTGGAACCACTTTTGATTCCCTGCTGACCCCTTTTGTGTGAAGTTCATTAAATGCGAGCAGAAACATAAGCATCTCATCGTGTAATCTGGTGTGGGCAGAAGAGATTGTGAACTAATTCTCTGATGTGCTGCAGGTTGAGGTACATTTGTTGTTTGTCGATCTGTTCTTGTTAACTTCCTTTCCAGATATTCACTTGTTGTAGCATAGGGAGAAGGGCACTAGTTGTGTTTCGAACACTTATTAAGTCAATCTTAAGTTTGTAATGGAATGGCTGAAGACCTGTTGGTTACATTACTTAATTAAAGATATTAGATGAAATATAAATTGGAAAGTCTCTTGTAGCTGAGACAAAGTAATTGTTCTGCCATGTCTAAGCTTGTAATTTTGTTCTCTTTTTGCAGTTGATGTAGTTGAAGTATTATTTCGCTTGTTACATCTCCAAAGAAAAAATTTAATATTTTCATTCGTCGTAATGGTGGAGAATGACAAACATTTATCTTACTGGCAGCTCGCACCTGTGCTCTGCTGTTCGAATATCAGGTTAGAGAGTTGTAATTCTACTAAAAGATAAAAATGAGATTCTCATGTCCAAAGAGGAACACGACATAAAGATAAACCTTCTTTCTCTTTCTTGTCCATCAAAGAGAAAACAGATTGATTAACCAGCTAACAACAGCAAGATTTATTGCTTGATTCTAATACAGTTCCTTGTATTCACATGCATAGTATGATGCAAGAATTTGATTACCAGAAATTGAGGACGAGGCACATGATTAATGGAAATATAAGGGAGATAAATGAATTATACATATTATTCCCTATAAACGGGAAATTGGAAAGTGAAAGACGAGGAGAAGACATATATGGAACAATTACAAAGGAATCCATCCAAGTGAAATTCAGTTGTTGGGGCTTCTAGTTCCCACAAAGAGCAACATTTCTCTTAGAAGGTCTGAAATTCAGAGCAGTGAGACTATAGATGCACATATTTGCTTGTTTTGATTTGATGGTAATCTCATCAGTAGTGGTTCTTGTAGAGCCAGGTACATTACAGGAAGAAGATGAAGTTCCGACGAGGCTAGCTCTGCAGGAATTGCCAATTGCTTTCTCTGCAGCACACTCTATTCCATCCACAGATGGTATCTCCAACCTGTAAACACCATATCTGTTGGTAGTTCTGTTGACTGACACTGATACCAGCTCTGCTGTCCTTGCTGACATTGCTTTGAAGGTGCAATCTATCTTAACTTCCACACCTGTTCATTGTTTATTCCAATATCAATGGCATTAACCAATTAATCAACCAATTTTTTTAGAAACCTGTCCAAGTTTAAACGGGTTTGGGTTATGACCCCTTAGGTTGAATCCCGAATGACCCATCAACTTATTGGATCAAAACGGGTCAAAATAGATGCAATCCAAACCCAAACACACAACATATAAGTATCAAATTTGGAGATCCGGAATTATTATAATTAGACGAACTTAACTTAATAAATTAAGAAAAATACATTAGCTTTCAAGTTTCTTTTTTCAAAAGCAAAATAAAAAAAGGAGGTTAATTCTTTGCTGGATGGGTTGGGTTGTGACCCGTTTTTTGACCCATCTTGATCCAAACGGGTTGAGACATGACTGCTTAGTGTTTTGACCATTCCAATTATAACCCAACCAATCGTTTGACACCTCTAACCAAAGAATTATTTTAGGTAGCACTATGCAGAATGAAGTAGTTAAGACAGAAGAAGAAAAAATGTTATGGATTTGTGAATATGCAAGAATTCCCCCAAAACCTTGCATGGAAAACTGTAGTACCTGGCATGAAGTAGCTGTGCCTGGAAAAGGAATTATTGGAGCAAATATCACAGTAAACAAAACCCATGACAGTGATCTGGGAATTAGCCACTTTTGCTGCGGATGAAGCCTCAACATCCAAAGGAAATGGTAAACACAACCACAAGAAGCAGCATGAAATCACCAAGAGGAAAACTGTAGTAGTACTCATGGCAAAAGTGCAGACTGACCTGAGACTTTAAGAGTTAAAACTCTGATAGCAACAGATAAAACTACTTATATGTGAATAGCTATCCCCTCCTAGCTTTAAGCTAGTAAATCGAGCAGCTAGCCTATTTTAAAATAAGTTAAGAAAACACACACACAAAAAGACTAAGCTAATATTGTTGAAACATTCTATAATAAAAAAAGATGTGAGAGTGGGTGTATGGATAATGAGTAGCAACGACAGAAATGAAAAAGAGATAAAAGTTAGAAAGAGGGAGACAAGGATCAGACCTTATTGTATGCACTAGCAGCAGTTACTAGCTACTCAGAATTCACAAACAAACAAAAGCATGTGAACTTTCTTTGGAAGTTTGTAAGGGTGGATGTGTAGGAAAGAGAGTATAGTACGTAAGAAGTAGACAATACCCCACCTTTCATTTTCTTCAATTATGTTTGGAATTTATGGTGATCTTGCTTCTTAACGTGATGCTATAAATTAACAAGCTGCTTGCTGCTTCTTGAACTTGTTGCTAGTTGCTACAGTCTATTTATTGTCTCAACTACTTTTCTTTCTCTCTTATTAATCGTCTGGGCTGAGTGAAGGATTGTTTCTACTGAGAATCATACGATCATAGATGAAAGAATTAAGCCAAGCATAACTTCACATTTATTGTAAGTTTGACTTCTCATTCTTTATTTCTTATTCATTGTTGTAGAGAAATGCATTCATGGCACTTACATTTTTCTTACTCGCTTTTCCATCAATTATAGAAACTGCCTGCACTTAGTTGGTTATGTCTAAACAATGACGAACCAATGAAAATACAAGCAGCCCAAACATTTTCAGTATCGCAATGAGACCACCTTTATTTTAACCATGTTCAACGTATCAAGCTAGTTGTAAGACCGTTTATGAAAATTTTACCTTCTATAGCAAAGGTATACAACCTATTTATTATAAATCAAAATCAATTTTAAAATCAAAAACATGAAAGTAAACCTATAATCAAAAAAAGAAAGCAGAGATACCTTGGGCGACGGAAAGATTGAAGAGAAAGATGGATTATTAGCGCGGTAAGTAAGAGAGAAAAGAGGAAGCGGTCGAATTAGAAGCATTGTAAATTGTAATGGAAGATGTAGTGAAGCGATACAAGGAGTCTTGGCCGGAAAATGCCATCTCCGACGAACTTTCGTCTCTTCTTTGCTCTTTAGTCACATACAATGATACAAATACATTTTCTGTACAAATTCACTCAAACACATTGTATTTTTGTATAAATACATTTTTTTGCCTGTGTTTATGTATTTTGAAGGTCTGTATTTTTTAATACAGTTGAATACACCTGTATTGATGCATACTGTACATACAATATGCATGAATACATGATATAAACATTGAAATACACTGAATAGAAACATTAAAATAGAGCATAACATAAATAGTGAATACATTTAATTTTAAAATACTGTGAAATACAGTAAAATACAATGAATACAACCAATGAAATATATTGAATACAATAATAATAACATGTATTAGGAATAACTAAAATATTGTTAAAACAAATACATTTGAATAATACAAACATTGAATATAATGAATGCAACAGTAAAATAATCTATTGAAACACACTAATACAAAAGTTATATACAACTAAAAAATTATTTTAATTAATTGCGTTGATAATGAGGCGTGCTAGAATTGATTTTGTTGAGTTATATTAGGAGTGTATCACGCTAATTGATATTATTTTTGTTATTCAACAGCTGGACATACCTATTTTTAAGGTGATTGTCGTTACTGTATTCATGAACACATGGCGCAAATACATGTGAATACTTGTGCGTACAGTTGGACTACCTTGATTTTAGGCGCTTTTTACTGCTGTATTCATGAATACAGTAATGCAAATACATGTGAACTATATGTGCGTACAACTGGACTGCCCTGATTTTAGGCGCTTTTTGCTGCTGTATTCTGAATACATGGCGCGAATACATGCTCGTACAGCTGGACTGAACAACTGAATGGTAGCTATAGGAAGTAATTATGTATATGGTAGCTATAGGAAGTTAGTAGCCACTAAACAATAGTGGTTTCTGAAAATTCCTCATTATTTATTGGTTTAGTTACAACTAAGGCCGTAAAATGAGGTCGTTGGGCCGAGTTTGGTGAAACACATCTACAGATTACTTGGGTTGACATAGGCTGAGTTAAGTGGGCTAAATAGTGAGTCATGGCGAAACCCGCCTAGCTCTTACCAAGTTCTAGTTTTTTTTTTGTTTCTTTAAAATTTGTTAATTACCAAACAAAACAAATACGTAAATTTTTTTCTTTAAGACCAGCAGAGCATTTTACAACTGAGTTGAGAGAGTTGTGCTCAGGGGCCGATCTACCTTGTTGGATTGGGGTGGCACACCACCCGCACGCTTCGGCAATTTTTTTAAATAAATATGTTGATATTTATGAAAAATGAGTTATATATAAAGTGGCACTTGGATTACACAAATTGCAAGTGGGTGCCATTGTTCAGACACTGCTTTTGAAATCTCTGAAGTACCGCTCATATCCAGGTTCAATTCCCTCCAGCATCTGTTCTACCTTTCTTTTGTTTTAAATTCTTTTTCTTACATATTAGCCTTGGGCCTTGGATCCTTATTTCTTCTTCCTTTCTTTTCCTCCTTCTTCCCCCTTTTTTTCTCTTCCTATTATTTAATACTAAATCCCTCTATCTTCTTTCTCTTTTTAAACTCTTTACATTAGCTTTTATTTTGCTTCCTACAATTATATTTTATTTCATAAGGAATTTTAGTTCGATGCGTAATTTTAAAACTCTAAGTAATATATAATTTCTCTCCTTTAGTGATACAACATTAATTTATATATTGGAGGCTTTTGAAAAAAGTGTCTTGACTAATAGAGGTTTATTTTGATTCTCATAGATTAATAACTTTAAAAATTTTGCTTTGGAATAATTGTCATATAACGCAACACTTAAATTGAAAATTTTACCTAAGAATAATGATCAATTAATCAAACCAAACAAAACTTATATAGTAATTAAGTTACTCTTTAAGAAAATTTTCTAATTGCAGGCGAACTTTCATGATTTTTTTTTGTACTTTTATCTAATTGCAGGCGTACATTTTTTTGTTTGTAAATCAAACGTTAAAAAGTTGAACTAAAATCGAACTTATTTTCCTCTTTTAAATAAAGACCTAACTGGATTAACCAAAAGTTAATTGAATCATCCATTCTTCCTATTCGGCCTTTTTGCCTAGTGGTATATATATATATATATATATATATATATATATATATATATTTGCACCAGCAACCTTCAAATCCTGGATCCGTCTCTGGCTGTGCTACTACTATATATATATATATATATTGTATATTGGCACCCGCAACCTTCAAATCCTGGATTCGTCTCTGGTTGTGCTGCTACTAGCCTCCCTAGTGTATCCTGGAAGATAACAAAAGCTACCTTAGATATAATTGGAGGTGAGGTTAATGCATGTTTTGTGTGGTAGCAAAAGCTACCTAATGTCATGTTTAATTACTATAATTTTTAAGCGTTGTTATTTCTTTTTACAATAATGGATGGATAAGTAAGAATTATGAAATTACTAGAAAAAGGAATACTATAAATTAAGTTCCTAGAGAATCTCTGCTTAGTTCTATATTGGCTCTCCTTTCTTTTCTTGCTTTAGTTTTTGTTAGTCACCCCCATTTGGGTGATATAACGGATCAACGATTCTTAGGCCTCCTTTTTTTTTTAAGATTAAGACGTCTGAATTTGAATACACATCTGAATATCAAGATGTGTATTAAGATTAAGATATCCGAATCTAAATACACATCTGAATGCATTAAGATGTGTAATAAGTTCAGAATAGAAATAATTAAGACTGTTTGATTTTTAGCATGTGAATGTATAAAATTTATCTTTATTTGAAAATTAATAAATACAAAATTCAAATGAAATACTAACTAATCTTATATTCTATCAATAAAAATATGTAGTTTTTTAAATATGATAGTTGTAGGTGGTGATGGCTAATGGGTGATAGAGGCGGTGGTTGGTGGTAGTTTTGGTTGATGATGGTGGTTCATGCTAGTAGCTAGTAGTGATTGGTAGTGGTGGCGATTATGATTGAAGATGGTGGTGATGAGTGATGATAGTTAATAATGGTGGATGGTGGTAGTAGTTGTGACTGAGAAAGGTGGTGGGTGGGTGGTGGTAGGTTATAATAATGGGCAGTGTCGGCTGTGGTTGTTGATGGTGATGGGGTGGTCAGTTATGGTAGTTGAGGTGGATGAGTGTTGATTGTGGGTGAGAATGATATATGGTGGTCGGAGTGGTGGGGATAGTGGGTGGTGATGGTCGATAATGGTGTCGGCTATGATTGAGGATGATGGTGGCGTGGTGGTGGTGGTGGCGGCAGGGGTTGAGTATGGTGGTGGTGGTTGTAGTTGATAATGGTAGGCGGTGACGGCATAATGAGTATGTGATAGCATCTTAATGAAATTAAGTCTGTGTTATAGATCTTAATCATACAGACCTATCCAGGCCCATTAAGGGGTTGTGAAGTAAAAAAACAAACACGCTTACTGATTAAGATCTGAATAATTAAGATTCAGACTCTAAAAACAAACGCACTTATTGTCTGAAATCTGAATGATTAATATTCAGACCTCCATTAAGTGCAAACAAATGAGGCCTTAGTTATTTGGTGATCTTATTTGTGTAGTGGTGGCTCAAGGAGGAGGCTAGCAAAGTCTTGGCTTTAGGCCCCTAAATTTTGGTGTCCCAAAAATATTTTTTATTGTGAATTTACTATCTTATTTTTGCTAATTTTTAAGCGTTGTTATTTTAGAATTTTTAAAAAAGACTATCTAATTTTTAGCAATAGAAATATTTTAGAACTTTGAATTAAGATATTCAAATCTTCATATTGATAAATAACTTTTTTTACAATAAAATCCAAGGTAACAAATTGGAAATAAGTAGCTAACATCTTATTAACTTAATTTTCTACCAATGTGAATATTAATATTATATTTTATAAGGTAACTACGCTAGAAGCAGAAAGAAAGAAATAAAGAAACAAATGTAATCTATATTTCACAAGATAACTATACTATAGACAAAAAAGAAAAAAATTAAGACTAAAATTTGGCTTTAGGCCATGAGTTTTATTGAGAGGTCTTTGCATTTGTTATCACACATCCTAATTTAGGTAAGTTTATGATTAAGAAATAAGATTGATGAGATACATGGGTCATGATGACACAACCTTAATTGGGTTGAAAATTTCTTAGGCGAAATACATAAATGATCCCTTTAAGTTGCATGAACATCTCAACCGATCCCATTATTAATTAGACACATCTTTTTCGAATGAAGTGCGACCTCAGGAACCCCTCACGCTGATATGGCAAAGTATAGATTTTTTGTTCACATCTGTGCGCGTGAAATTCTGAAAAATAAGCTTTTTCTTTTCTTTTTTCAAAATTAACATTATTTCATGGATCTCATTTACCTTCATCTTCACATTTCTCCTTCTATAGATTATTCACCTTCCATGGAAAACAACAAGAACAAAATAAAGAGTTCTTTCCAAATAATAACAAATGGAAAAACATAACATAAGCATAGACTTTTTTCAATATACATTGTCACAATTGCGTATGCAATCAACACCAAGAATTAACCTAATAATGACTTGGATAAATTAAATTTTACAACATTAAGGTAGAAGAATCACGCATGAGGTGAAATTTTCAGTGGTACTACATAGAGTAAATTGAACCCACTAAAAATTGATATTTTAATCAAATTAAATATTTTCCGAAATCAATTGCGAAAAAGAGCATAATTTTTTGTTAAACTGCCGCAAAATCTATTACTCTACCTCAACCGCGACCGCCAACAACAACATCACCTACCGATAAGTATCTAATGCTCCTGGATAAGAAAAATTAAGACCCAAAATTCAATTATCTTTTGATGGGTCTTTACTGCTTTGGGTTTCCAAGAAAAGAAATTTTAGGGAAGAAATAGATGAATAGAGAAAGGTAGTTAAGATCCGTTTTTTTCTTTTAATATAAGAATTTGTATTCAAATTTAGAGTAGAATAACTTAGTCCATTATATATGGGCTATGGAACCTAACTGAGGAGAAGCAGAAAAAGTGAAGGAAGAAAGAATTAGATCAGTGGGTTTGGGAAAGCTTGGAAGAAAGAAGAAAAGAAGTTGGGAAAGGGGGTGATCATCTTTTTCTTTTTAAAAATACACGTGTTATTTTATAATTTATTCTTTTTTCACGTCAGCGCGATCGTATTTCACACTTGTGATATTTCGGACTCAAGTGTCTACGAGGTCATACTTTAGTTGGAGAAAAGGTATCTAATTGATAATGGGATCGATTGAGGTGTTCATGTGATCATTGTGGACAACTTAAAGGGGCCGTTTATTGATCAGTCTACCAAAAACATGTGCATAAAGTTCATAAGAATATTTTTAAAATAATAGTTATACTTCTATAATATTAATTAGTCTTTAGATGGCAAGTATAAATTACATTCTTAATTAGAAACAGTCTTTCAGTAGTAAAATGTTAAATTGATATGCTTGGATATTACATTTGTGACACTCAGAATCATAATTCGTTGTTACTGTTACTCCCAAACGCATACGAAAGTATACGTAATCGACAAGTAATATAAGATTGTAAGTCGAGATATCGTACCCACAGGGACTTGTGATTAACTATCAACTAAATTAAACTAAGACAATTAATTTATTCAAGCGATTTTCTAAAGTATGAATATTTAACTAAAATTAATGTAAAATAGTAAACTATGAGATTAAAGAACCAAGTCGGCGAAATTTAAGAGACACATTCTTTTTTTTTTTTGTTGAGACAAATTCAATGAGAGACAATATTCTAGAGCTATGGGTTAGCTAACAACTCCGTTGAATTTTCCACCTGAATTGTCTAATTAATTTATCTGGTTTATTGGTTGACAAGATTAATATTGCTCGTAAAACCAGAGTCGGCCCTCACCTTTTCAAATCACCCTATTCGGTAAAAATCGATCATCATTTCTTTACCCAACAAGTCTTTCATCATTTTCGGGTAAAGAGGGGCAGCTGTTGATACCCAATTTTTCTCTCATATTTTTAAAATGTATATATACTTTCAAAACAGTATATTTGCATCATCATTTAGTTTATAAACCTATACACGCATTTTTCATATTTTTTCATGATTTTTAGAAACCATAAATTAATTTCTTTTTACATTTTTATTATATAAATATTCAATTATTATCTTTCAAATTATTTTTATGATGATTTAATCATCCAAACTTATTATTTACACCAACATGCATGGTTTATAATATTTTACCTCATTTTCTATAATTGCATTTGCATTTTTATGCTAATTGCACATTTTGCAATAATAGCCTATATTCATGTATAATTACATTATTTATACCAAAATAACTTTTTATATTTTTTTATAATTTTTGTTATTTTCAATCATATTAGTGCACAAATAGTATTTTTGTTATTTATTAATTACTTTTAGAAATTATTTTTTGATAAATATTGGGTATTTAAAAACTAACCTCAATTTCTAAATAATTTCAGACCAAATAAATGGCCGAAAACCCCCCAAACCCCCCAACCCAAACCAAACCAGCCAAACCCTCTAAACCCGGTCATGACCCGCCTAGACTACTCGATCCAACCCCTGTTAAATCCTGGCCGTTGATCTAACCCCCCGTTTTAATTAACCCATCACCCCTGAACCCTAACCCATTCTCTCTAATCCGTCTCCCCCAAACACTCTCAAACCCCCCCCCAAAACCCCCCCCCCCCTTTCTTCAACTAAACCCTAGCCGTCTCCCCCCCTAATCCTTCTCCTAATCCCACCAAATATGGGATTCGACTACCATTTCTTGCCATATCTGACCCCCTTTTGGTATTGGTTGTTCTCTTGTGGTATTACCTAAGTGCTTTTTGAGACATGGCAAGCAGATCTCTTCCGAAATCGAACAAAAATGGTTAAAATCCCTGATTTTGAGTATTATTCTGTCTATATGCGTCCTATGCTACTGTGAGTCCGATTTTTTGTTTATATTCTGATGATTTTCACTTTCCCCAAAAAACTAGGGTTTACAGATCTCTTAAATTGATTTTTCAAACCGATTTGTATATTTTTTTTCCTTGTTTATTGCTTAAGTTACTATGTTCCCTTTGTTTACTGTTTGATTTTTACTACTATATAAACCATTCGGTTGACCCAAGTCACTACACGGTTTTGAAGATTGACAAATGTCTACCAAGTTGAACCAGGTCCATCAGGCTAACATAGTGAAACAGACACATTGGCACGCGAAGAGTCCATGTGTAGGAGATAACATATGTGAATTATCTGGCAACTAAGAGGTTGTCTCCTAAAGCGAAAATGTTGCAAATTGATAAGAGGTTAGAGTTTTAATTCAACAAGGATAGTAACAAAGGAAGGAAGTTGAGTTTAATACAAACTCTTCCACCAAGGAAGAGTTGCATTAGAATTGAATAACATATCTCAACGACTGAATCTATAAAGTGTTGAAGCATTATTGCTGAAGAGTTGATCGCACAAAGGCAGAAGTGAAACAAGAATTGAAAGCAAAATTCCCAGAGATATTTTGCAAGCAGAATCCTTGTGCGACACAAAGGCTACTGACCAGCTA
>ML294319.1:55100-86427 GCA_005239495.1 Nicotiana undulata
TGAAAAATTTGAACCACAAAAAAAACCCAGGTCCTTCTATAAAACCTGACCCCAAAATTTGGCCCCCCCCCAAACCCCCCCCCCCCCTCTTGTGTGGTATTGAAGTATAAAACATCACATTCTCCCATTCCTTCTCAGACAGACTTGAATCGTTAAGACTCCCACTAAAAGCTAAGGCTTTTACTCGGTGTTCATTTGTCTTCTTGTTCTATTTTGGCTCTTGGCTGGCTGAAATCCAAGGCCACCCGATTTTCTATTTTTCGACCTTCCTTGGGTGTGGGCACTACCCTGGATTCTTTGAAACTCTTGGGAACTTGACGCATCTGAGATGCTGGGTCTTTTCTTGTTTGTCTACCTGTTGAGCAATAATTGGTTAGTTCTCAACCTTCACAATATTCATTCCCTTATGTTCTAATTAGCATATTCATGTTTTTTCTAAAATTGCATGACTTGATGTAATTTCTCTACTATCTTTGTGTGTGATTCTGTTATAATATAAACCTCTCTAGTATTGGCTCATGCCAAAACTGTTATGTAATTCCTCTTTAACTTGAATAAGTTGGACTGTTTAACGTTTTCTTATCCTAATGTACTGGTAATTGAGTGTTTGCCTCGTCTACATAGCCTCATTATGTTTCACGCCTTGCCTGGGTTTCTGTAGTAACTAATTTATATTCATGATATGCCCTAATATGTAAAAACCTTCATTCTAGCTGTAATTTTGCTCTCATGACTATGTTTGTCACTTAGTATATCTCTGCCCTGCCAATTTTGTACCCCTAACAACTAATTATCTTAGACTAGTCTTTACTGACTTGTTTCCCCTATAATATGTGATTCTATTTGCCTGGTTGGTATAAGTTGTACTGTTTAATCATGTGTTTAGTATAATTTGATCATTTAGGTTTGAACTTGTTAATCTAGTGTTAATTGTTGCCTCACTGGCCTGATGTTTCCTTGCTTATTAATATCTAAGAAATATACCCTGCCTCAACATGTTAAGTGAAAACTTGAGGCACTAATTTTTTTCTTGAGTTCATGCTTCTTATGTGTTGATATGTCCATTATGTGATCACTTTGTAATGTTTGTTTCTAAAAATGCAAATGCACTATTCCAAATCCTGTTACTTTTTTGCTATTTTTATTGGTTTCCTCCCTACTCTCACCCGCTGATTCTTCAATATCAGTCGGTTCGGACCTCCACTTAGTTTCACCCATAGCCTCTAATTCTTGGTCGGCTAAAAGCCAAGGCCCCCTGAAACTTCTCTATTAACCTCCCTAGTGTGAGCACTGCTCGGGTCCACTTTGAGGCCCTTGTGAACTCTGACACACTAGGGCTATAAGAATTTTTTGGCCATTTTTCCTGATTACTCAATCCTGTCCCTCTTTCCATCTACTGAATGTGCAAAGTGATTGTTTTCTCCTGGATCCTATGATCAAACAATGGCTACTGGGTTTGGTTCGAGTTCTTCTATGCTTCATGGGCTATGTTGAGATCAGTGTGGAGACTAAGTTGAAGGCCTGGCTGGTCTGGGTACATCTTAGGTCTATCTTAGGCCTACTATAGTTGTTTGTAACACTTTGTTACTTATTTCATTATTGGGCCGGTAATAATTCCGTAATGACAATTGGGGTATTAGTGAAATTGGAAAAACGGGTCTATTCTAATGTTTGCATGAAAGAGTGGAAATTCTGCCTATAGGATTTGAGTGTTTAACTTTGCTCAACATGCTCTATTTATATGTGATTTCTAGATGACATGCCTATAGGACATAAATATTTTACTTGCTCGCATGTTCATGTCCCACACATTATTATCTGCCTACTATACTACAGCACAATGATTTTTTGTTCAACTTGCTCTATGTTAGATGTCATGCCTAGAGGATCATGTTGAATAACAAATAGCTACTCTTCACAATATTCGCGTAGATATCATGCCTATATGACTATAATCGAATTAGCTACTATTATTGTTATTCCCATCATATTGCTCACCTAGAAAGCATGCATATAGGAATGAAATGATTAAAACCAGTTTCAATTGGTAATTCTTAGAAATCTTGCCTATGAGATACGGTAGCTCGCCTAAAAAGTATGCTGATAGAATCAAACACTGACAATTTTCAACTATCAACTGTTTCAGTGCTTTACTGCGCAAACAATTTAGAGATTATGCCTATAAGATTTGTAATATTTGCGATCTGTAAATTCGTTATTTTAAGACAACAACACGACCTGTATGTTTAAAATTCAGAATCACATAGAAGCCATAACTATAAGATTTAAGGACTCTATTTCGTATTAATTATGGAATAGTGTCAACTGCCTAATAGGTAAAACCTTTTTGCGTGCATTTGTTGCTTACATGTGGAGGCCAACTTGAGCCACTTAGTGCCCTTATGTCCGGTCCTACATGTTTTGAATGTCTCTTAGATTTATCATTTTGAGCAGCCTAAGTTAAGTCTAGAATCACCCAAAATAGAGGTCCAAATGCTTCCTGGTCCATAGGCATGGGACGGGTAGTGCATGCATAAGACACGATTTAGAATCAACTAGTGCGCTTTAGGTAAAAACTTAAAGATAGTAATCGGGTAGCAGGAGATTATAGTCTGTGCCCGCTGAATAATATGAGTAATACCTCATCGCAAGGGAGTTACGAAGTGTTATTTATATTGCGCGGGGTGATCCTTTAGGCTAAAAAACTTAGGACCCCTCCTCATCTTTCTCTCAAGTGTTTGTATTTGCTCAAAGTCTTTTAATTTTCCCAAACTTCTTGCTTTATTGACCTTGTTTGTACGACTAATTCATATAACTCGAGTTCGGTCAGGAACCACAGTTGTGGACCTCGAAGAGTGCCTAACACCTTCTCTTTGAGATAATTTTGATCCCTCACCGATCTTTGGTGATGAAAACTAGTCAAACCGGAGTCATATGCAACTAGGTGCCCAACACACCTTAAACCGTTAGGTAGAGACTCTTCTCTTTTAACCTCCTTAAAAGAGTTGTCACGTGTCGAAACCCGATTTCGCGAGAAAAAGGGGGCGCGACATGAGATATCAAATGTTTTGGGAGTTACGGGTGGAGACCACCGAGATTGGTTTGAATGTTGAGTTTGTTGCCATGGAAATACACGTGCTAGTGTAGGGACACATTCCAATGATCATTACTTAAAGTAATGAGGTTAAGTCGACTCGTACGACACTATGCGAAGCCGCCCAGATAAGTAGGGCTAAATACTTGTTGCTAGGTCGATCACCTAGTAGTTGTTTATTATGTCGGTGTCGGCATGGTACTCCCGGTAAAAAATTAAGAGATAATATTGTTATGTTTAGGCCTAAGGAAATGAAAGTAATTTCAATGACTTAATGAAGATGAAATGGTTTTGTATGATTTTATTAGAATCATGGATTTATATAAATGTTTTAGAAGTTTGTATCCAGATTTATATTTTTTTAGTCTTTTCATTTAAAATGATAAAGAGTATGGATTGGTATAATTGTCATCATTTTGTATTGAGTGTTTGTTGCATTATTTTTGTTAAGAATTGTCCAAGGAACTTGAGTTAGAGAAAGTCTATGACACTAATTGTATCAATATGATGTATTCAGCCCTTAGGGTCCCCTCTCTAGAGCCCCACTTACTTTATATGTTTTAGGAAAAGGTATGGTACGTGATGAACGGATAAGCCTAGGATGACACTCTTCCGAGGTGCATGGTGAGGCACCACTTCTATTTCGTGGTAGTTATTATGTTGATTCTTTAATCTCTGTTGGTTGGGATTGTCCCAAATGTTTATTTTATTTTCATGTCATAAAGATTTCATAGACTATTAGTATTCTTTTGAGATTGCAATTGATGGTCATTCATATATTATGAAATGAAAGAGTCGTGATTATCCTTATGTATTTTCAATTATTGAAAATGGTGTATTTAAAGATTATACTTCATATATGGTTTTAATCATTTAAATGATTATGTTTTTAAAAAGGCTTCCGCATGCCTTTGTTAGTCACATAGATGGATATTCTAGAATGGGTTGGTCCGCCCGAGTTGGGTAGTGTGCCGGGTCGTGACAAATACAGTAGCGTGAATACGTCGAATACAGTCGCACAACAGGAATCCCATATATTCATGAATACAGTAGCGCGAATATATCAAATGTAGTCGTGTAATAACTTAATTGTAGCTATAGGAAGTAATTATGTATATGCTAGCTATAAGAAGTTAATAGCCACTAAACGATAGTGGTTTATGAGATTATTTTACCTCTTATAGAAAACTATTACACCCTATTTATAATAAACCAAAATAATTTCAATATATTATTATTTACAGCTACCATTTCTATTATATAGCAAAATAGGTATTCGTTTATACTTTCCATTGAGGCATGAAATACTCCAAATATGTTATTTCGCCCTCTTCTTTCTCTCTATATATCAGCAAGATTCAACCCTCTTTCTTCTCCATCAAATCAACAGAATCGTCGATGCCATCATCATGGCCGTCGTCATCATCGTGGGCGTCATCACCGTGGCCGTCGTGAGAATTGTTGGCGTCATCATCCCGTATTGGCTCATCCTCAATCTGGCCATGGCTAATAATGGTGGAAGTTTAAGATACACAATAAGATATGAAAATTTGTGAGAAATGATTCAAAAGGACAAAAAATAGGGGAGTCCAGTTGTTTAATAACGAAAAGATGATCAATTGGTGTTTATCACTTCTAATTTAACTCAACATAATCAATTCTACATAAATTTCCTGCTACGCGGTTGTATTCGCACTACTGTATTCATGAATACAATAACGGAATTCGCCCAAAAAATAGTAAATTCCAATTGTGCGACTGTATTTGTTGTATTTGCGCTAATGTATTTATGAATACAGTAGCAGAATTCGTATAGCACAAATTATCGTATAAACAATAGTGATTTCTAAAAATTCCTAATCTTAATATAACATTTGCTATTGAATTCACACGTCTCTCAAATAAATATTAAATACGTATATTCATCGCTTTCCATTAAAATATGAACAGGATCGTAGTAAATATCTAAAGACGAGGTCAAGACCTTGTTTCTGGGTGAGACCAAAGATCTTTTTTGTGGTTATATAAAGAATTATTACACGGGAGCCTAACCTTCTTTCCGCTTTATATATTTGTAAACTAGTGTTTCTCGGATGGGAAAAGTTAATAAGTTAGTTGTAAAGATATTTATAAATAAGAAACTATCAAAATTCATTAGTATGCGACAAATAAGCTATGGCACCATACATATTCGTCACTAGATTATCTAGGAAAAGTTAATAAGTTTGTAATATTGATGCTATATATATATGTGTGCGTGTATTTTGTAGTAGTAGTAGTCAGAGGCGGACCCGGATTTAAGCACGACTGTATGCTAGTCACTAGCGATAAAATTCGACGTGTAACTCATTGAAAACTTAATGATTATGATGACCTATCATTTAAGTATTAACAAAAAAAGTTTTAAAGAAAAAGAAAGCACCGAATATATATATAGAGAGAGAAAGAAAGAGAGAAAGAGAGAGAGATCTTCGCAAAATGGATGCTATGGGAAGGGAAGGTGTTTGATTAAGCATGTTTCATTCTTTAAAATTCTAGTTTTTAATAAATTAAAAAAAGGGCCAGTGATCAAAAGGGCATTCAAAGGTAAATTTATCAAAGACATACTAAAAAATTCAAGATAAAGAGTATGGTAATACTAAAACAACTGAAAAAGAGTCTCAAACTATTAGTTGTCATTGCCAAGTTAGATTGTTGAAAAAGGTTGTCACAAAATGATATGCATTTAAAAAAGATTGTTGAAAAAGGTTGTATTCTAAGAACTAAAATATTAATTAAGTTGGCTATTATATATTAGTACTAAATTATAATTGATTAAAAAAAAGGACAAAAGTAAAAAAAAAAAAGTAATTTATCATTAAATATAAATTATATTGTACTCAAAGAATAAAAATAGAAAGGAGGGAAATAATTGAAAAGGAATAAAAAAAGGTGAAGATGGATTCGAACTTGTATAGAAAGGAACTTAAATAGCCAATGCAGCCCCTTGTCCAATCAATCTCTTTGTGTTTTGAGGGCACACTTCAAATATTTAAGGGGTCCCATATATATATATATATGTATATATAATATTAATATATATATATATATATATATATATATTTTTTTTTTTTTTTTTTTCAAAGCTAACGGGGTTCCGTAACCCCTCAACTCACAATGTAGATTCGCCCCCGGTGGTAGTAATATATCTGGAAATGTTAATATTTTTTCAAAATTCAATAGTGGAAAAATAAGCTGAGGGACGTGATAAATATTATTATCCAGTTAGAAAGAAGGTGGGTTTAACTTTGTGGAGGTGGCAATAAATGAAGAGAAAAAATGCCGACTTTTGTGAGAGGGGAAAGGTGAGGAAGAGAAAATAAAGAAAAAGACAAAGGGCAACCATCCTTAGGTAAATCCAAGGCATATATAAGGGCGCCATCGACGACACATGAGACATTAATGTTGTCAATTTCTACTATTTGTCACCACTAGCTTCTATAATAGCAACTATCGGATTAATTCAAATTCGCATTATAAAAATATATCATAAGGAATTTTAGCTTTTCTTATATATATCAAAAATAATTTTATTCTTACGTTTTGAATCTTATACTTTTGATTAAGGGAAAGAAACTTTTTATTGGGTGATTTCTTTCATTACCTCTCAACATCCACTTTGGCACTCCGTTTCCCTCTTAAATATCGGCCCTCATTTATTCTTGGATAATGACGTACCGCCCCTCCTTTTGGCTAACACTTGAGATTTAATATTCTTCACTTTCTTCTTATTTTTTACCTACGTATTCGGCTGTGGTAGTTTTTGGCTTAACACCCGAAACTCTTCTCTTTCAATGTTTTTTCAAAGTTTACCCCTTCGTTTCCGAAGCAGCTTTATGCCACATGTTCTTTTACAGAATTGCACATTAACTTTCAAGAAGAGCGAGTGAAATGAAATTATAGAAAGCTGCAAGAAGAGACAGTGAAGTTAAAGTATGAAAGTTACGACTCAACTACACATCTAATAACAGCTCTTTTATATATATATATATACGGTTGAAATCGGGTATGTCCGATTTCATAGGCACGAGGAACTGCCTCGAGAGTAAGCTCGTAATGGACCTGGCGCGAGCTCCATGGCAGAGTATGGAACGTGAAGATCGAAGTGCTCGCTGAAAATTGAGACCGAACACGACCGACTTCGAGTAAGGCATAGTAACGGAATGACGAGATATTAGCAATCAACCGAAGATCTCGGCGCAAATCCTGGAACAGATCAAATCAAGCGGTTATTAACACCAATCATGAGATTTATTTCCGTTATTTGAATTGTACCTTATTTAGGATTCCTCTACTATAGAAAGAGGGACCCCATTTATTTGTAAGATATCATCATTCACTGATAAAAAATATATACGCTGCTCTATTTCTCATATTGTTCATCATTGTTCATTATTGTTTTTCACTGTTCTTATTATTGAACCTCGAGACTATCTCGAATCGAGGTCAAACACGCTGCTATTACACTGGTTTGATTTATTTCATTGTTCAATTCATTCATGTAGTTCCTTATTTATCAATTGGTATTGGATTAGATCATGTATCCTTATACTACCATATAAATTCAATTGTTACTCGAATTTTAGGGTAAACAGTTTGGCGCCCACCATGGGGCTAAGGATAATAGTGGTTATTCAATACCAATTCTGGTAAAATACACTATTTTACGTTTGTTCTTGTCAGAAATTTTTTGCTTTCATGTCACGACCCAAATTTCCCTCCGTTGGGTATCGTGATGGCACCTAGTCTTACGGACTAGGTAATCCTAACATTTCACTGGACAATAACAATAATAAAGGAAATCCAACAGTCTCGATATGGAATCTTGACATAATTTACATTTTCCCAAAATCCGGTAATACAAGTCATAAGCTCTACGAAATCTTTCTACAAAAATCTAAATACAACCGTCTAGAAATAGGTAAGTACAGTTGAAGTAAACATGAAGGTGACTCCGAAGCCTGCGAACGCAGCATCAGATTTACCTTGAGTCTCCTCGGCAATGATCCACGCAACTAGCAAAAATCAATACCTGGATCTGTGCAAAACAAAAATGCACAGAAGTGTAGTATGAGCACACCACGGAGATGCCCAGTAAGTATCAAGACTAACCTCAGTGAAGTAGTGACGAGGACTAGTCAAGACACCACTGGTCTAATAAGTAAAAAGGCATAAATATAAAATGACCAAAACATAATATCTATCTAAAGATTTCTAATATAATTAACGACATGACGATATAATGCGGAAAGAATTGCAACAATATAAAACAGCGAAACAACTTATAGAAATACCCAAGAAGAATGGCCAGAGCACAAGCCAAATGTCGAAAGCCACAACACAAGGAAAACACTAGTAACTCAGCACTACATCAATTTGTTCACACCAGGTCTTAGCCAATAAACTCAATAAAGCTGGTCAAATCTCCGAGTGAAAACCTTTGAATCGTGAGATTATATCTAAAGCTTTAAAAATATAATCATTTCGGAATAGAGAAAAAAACTTCTTTGAACCATACTTTCTCTGAAGGTATATTTATATATTTTTAGAAAGAGGAATCGTTAAAACGTAGTTACTTCAAAATATGTGGTGTCAAATATACTTTCCCAAAACTCCTCAATGATAAAATCACCGAAACTCAGTTCGTAACTCAGAATTTGTCATGCAATGCAGTACAGGGGGAAAGCTCCCAGAATACGTCCGTAGTCCCAATTTAAATATGCAATGCAGTACAGGGGGAAAGCTCCCGGAATCTCAGTCCGTAGTCCCAATTTAAATATGCGATGCAGTACAGGGGGAAAGCTCCCGAAATCTCAGTCCGTAGTCCCAATTTAAATACGCAATGCAGTACTAGGGGAAAGCTCCCGGAATCTCAGTATGTAGTCTCAATTTAAATATGCAATGCAGTGCAGAAATATAACCACAACAGAACTGAAACATCGTACATCGCCACAACACTCACAAGGCCACAAAAAAATAGGAATGCTATGTACGACGGCCAATCAAATCAAGAACTTAAATCACCAGCACAATAGAACTCATTCACGAGGAATAAACACCGAAAGAAATAATGAGCATAAAGAACACAACTGAACCAGAGAGAAACAAGACATAACAACATAATCACAATATTCAGGTCACGATAAGAAACCAAATCATCCCGGCAAGGGAAAACAGCTATAACCAAATCTCACCTAAACAATTAGCTTCACAGAATAAAACCCAGCTGGCACCAATGCTCAATAACAAGAAACACCAAGGAAATACCATCAGCATGGCTAATTATCTATCTAAACCTAAGTAACACTTAAGGGAAAATCATATAAATCACAATATACGTCTCACGGGCATGCTTGACACCAACGTACATATATTCCAATTACTGATAAACAATTATAGGGCAAGTAATACTAATTCTAATTCTAATTATAGGGCGAAAAGACCTCCAAACGGCTCAAAATCAACTAGAACAACTTCAAAATATACATAAAACGTATAAGGAACTATTCCGAACAATAAAGTTTCAATATTTACAAAATTATAAAAATCGAACCAAAAAGTTGACCCCCCCTCCCCCCCGGGTCCGCACCTCAGAACCCGACAAATTTTACAAATTCCGATTACTCATTCCGATACGAGTTCACCCATACTAAATTTCTCAAATTTCGATACCATTTGGTCCTTCAAATCACGATATTTCATTTTAGAGATTTTCTTTCAAAAGCCACACTTTCCTCAACCTAAAACACAAATTAAATGATAAAAACAAGGACTAATTCATGAAATATAATCAATTCTAGTGGAAGAACACTTAACCATTCAATTTGTGTGAAAAACCCTTCAAACAACGCCAAGAACCGAGCTCTAGAAGTCAAAATATGATAAAAATGGTGAAACCCCCGATTTTGGAAACTTATATTCTGCCCAGACGTTTAATGAATCACGATCACGGAACATCATTTGTTATCGCGAAGAAGAAAGAGGAAAGCTGCCAAGGTTGTTCATCGCGAACGCGACAAGGAGTTTGCAATCGCGATGAAGGAGAACAGGAAGTTACGCGATCGCGTGCTGAAGAATGCGAACGCGAAGAACAAAAATTTGGGCGACCAATGGGGACACATCGCGATCGCGAAAGAATCAATGCGATCACGATGAAGGAAAAATAGGCGGTGCAAACAGGACACTACGCGATCGCGAAAGAGGACGGCAGACACCAGAAACAACAGTTCTAAATTTGAAGAAAATGGTCCGTAGCCCATCCGAAACACACCCGAGGCCCCCGGGACCCCGTATAAATGCACGAACAAGTCATATAACCAAACACGGACTCACTCGAGGTTTCAAATCACATAAACTACACCAAAACGACGAATCAAACTTTTCAAAACTTCAAATATCAAAACTCGTCCCGAAACCTATCAATTCAACCCGGAATGACGTGCAATTTTGTAGACAAGTCACAAATAGCACAACGGACCTATAGCCACTCCCGAAATTCCATTCCGAGCCCGATATCAAAATTTCACCTATCGGGGCGAAATCGCCGAAATTCTAACTTTCGCGAAATTACATCAAATCACTCTACGGACCTCCAAATCCCATTCCGGACGCACGCCTAAGTCCAAAATCATCATACGAAGCTGTTGACATTAACCAAAACTCATTCCGAGGCCGTTTACTCAAAAGTCAAACCTCCGATCAACTTCCATTACTTAAGCTTCAAAAGTTGAAATGTTTCTTCCAATTCGACTCCGGATTATCCGGTAACTGAATCTAACCACGCACGCTGGTCGATATACACAATGTGGAGCTGTTTATGACTTTACATCACCGAACGGAGCTTAAATTCCCAAAACGACCTGTCGGGTCGTTACATTCTCCCCGTCTTAAAACAATCGTTCGTCCTCGAATGTGCCAAGACTCAACTCGAACTCATCCAGTCATTGATTGCACCGATAAGCCTCATACCTCGATTTCTCACCTTATACTCATTTCAAAAAGATCTGATCTTAAATCCATATCCGGCATTAGCCTCGACCAGATGCATCACTCATGACTACACCCCTAAGGCACGACCACACAACATAGCACATCACACATATGCTTAAATAACACTTTTGATCACAATAGATGTCCGAAATCAATTCAACATTGGCATTTAGCCCCACATCTGAAAGAAATCTGTTTCCAAACCCCATGATACTGATAATGATGCAATGAACACGAAGACTTCATTATTAGATCCCCGATTCACCAATCCACAACTAACATCACCGGGCACAAATCCCGCAAACTAAACTAAAGAGACACATAACGAAATGACTGAATATGAAAATAGCAAAGCAACATATAAAGGACCTATCAAACAAGCCCACAGTCACAACTCTCTATCAATACTGACTTACCAAAAGAAATATAACAAGGAAGAAGCAAAGCATTTGTACAATTCACAAGGATTCCATCCTGATAATATTTCCACTGCGGTACTCAACCCGGTCCAAACATATCGAATCACAAATATCACGAGGACCTCGCCCTCAACTCTGAATCACATACCGAAAGTATATCATACCAATAGAAATTCCTCCATTCACTCATCTCAGCTGATAAAATCATAATACTCAGTGAACTCACATCTCGATGGGGTACCAAATCACAACTCGTAAACAGAAATACTTAGGAGAATCACATAAAACTTACGACGAAGAACAACAAGGACTCACTTCCGGTTTCACCACTATAAAAAATGAATAAAACAACAATAGACACGGGCTGCGACTCATAGAATCTCCCAAAAGAAGCAACACAGTTAGAGTGCAAAACATGGAACTTACTCGTAAATGAAACAACACATAAGGGAAACTCGTCCCGACCAACAGAACTATAGTGAAATACAATTGGTGCCCCTCTGTAACACATCAAAACATACATGTGCGATAATACCTGGCACAATGGCCTCCAGCCTGCTATATGAAACACATCAACGGGTCGGGCCTCCCCCTCTTGGCCGCCTCCATTCACCTGAATATGCTACTATAACACACCTGCATGAACCCTGGAACAATCTCTCACCCTGTGGCTAACATCTCCACACTCAAAATAACTTTTCTGCCGACATGGCTGTAGAAACCGAACCATGCGAGTACACTGAGACCCATGATTACCTGAAACCCCATGCGAAGCTGGTAATGCAACTGAACTGGTTGGCCCAAAATTCTCTACCATGTCGTACCTTGCCTCCATAATACGGACCAGTAGATTTCTCCGATCTACGAGGCCTCCTTGCCCCCCTGAACTCTCTCCCTGATCTCGTCTGACCTCTCGCTCCCGGCCCCACATGCTCTATAACCAGCAAGCGATCCCTACTACCTGCTGAAACGAGGCATTCTACTCTAACTCTCGAGTCCCGCTGAACCGAATATCATGTATGAATCTCCCAATGACTCTACAGACTCATCTCCTAACTGAAGAAACCAAGCGAGGTGCATGTCTGGCCAATAGTGACATAACGCCCTGACGCAACTGCTCAAACTCCACGTGCCATACATCCCGAAGGAACTGAGGTGCAATCTCGCTCAAAACGTCTCCGAAAACTGAATCCATGCTACTGAAACTAACTCGGCAGATTACCCCAACTCATTTTCCGTCACCACTGATCGACCCACTACTCTAAACTTGAGACGTGACAAAAGTAGTCCCGCTCATCTCCACAATACCCGAACTACGAGGAATAGAGTGACTCTCTTCCAAGAAACCCTATGCATCATCTATCGCCAATCCACTGAAAGATAGAAGGGTGGTACTTCCTGTACCTCTCAAGTCCAAGGTATTCTTCCTCTGATGCTACTGCCCTAACCACGAGCTGAACTGGAACCACACGTCGTGCTTCCATGACAACTGGAACCTGACCAACATGATCTCACTGCTCTGGAGTGTAGACGGTGGGAATCTGAACTCCTCCCTTGATCCGTGAATTAGCTGGTGCACCTGCGATCTATCACGCCCGAATCACTGCACTAATCATACTCGAACTGCACCCAGGTCTTCCCGAGGTCCGGGGTAGCAACAAGCACCCCTAGTACCTATCCCCCACTGGAACTACTGCGGCTTCTCAACGACTGCTCAGGTAGGCATCTTACCTGCGACACGTGCTCCTCGTCGGCCTCAGTCTCTGACCGTTGCGACATTTGCTTTGGGGTAACATCATCAGGTACCACAGTTCGTGTCCTCACCATCGGTGAGAGAATGGAACGATAATTTCAAACTTCAAGATCGATGAGCTCGCATGATAGGAATGAAGGAAGTGAAATCATCCTAATAGTTCCGTAGCCTCTCGAAGATAAGTACAGACGTCTACGCACCGATCCGCAAGACTCTACTAAACTAGCTTATAACTCGTAGCCCCTATGAACCTAGAGCTCTGATACCAACTTGTCACTACCCAAATTTCCCTTTGTTGGGTATCGTGATGGAACCTAGTCTTACGGACTAGGTAAGCCTAACATTTCACTGGACAACAACAATAATAAAGGAAATCCAACAGTCTCGATATGGAATCTTGACAAATTTTACATTTTTCCAAAACCAGGTAATACTACGAAATCTTTCTACAAAAATCTAAATACAACCGTCTAGAAATAGGTAAGTACAATTGAAGTAAACATGAAGGTGACTCCGAAGCCTGCGAACGCAGCATCAGGTTTACCTTGAGTCTCCTCGGCAATGATCCACGCAGCTAGCAACTATCAATACCTGGATCTGTGCAAAACAAAAATGCACAGAAGTGTAGTATGAGCACACCACGGAGATGCCCAGTAAGTATCAAGACTAACCTCAGTGAAGTAGTGACGAGGACTAGTCAAGACACCACTGGTCTAATAAGTAAAAAGGCATAAATATAAAATGACCAAAACATAATATCTATCTAAAGATTTCTAATATAATTAACGACATGATGATATAATGCGGAAAGAATTGCAGCAATATAAAACAGCGAAACAACTTATAGAAATAGCCAAGAAGAATGGCCAGAGCAAAAGCCAGATGTCGGAAGCCACAACACAAGGAAAATACTAGTAACTTAGCACTGCATCAATTTGTTCACACCAGGCCTTAGCCAATAAAATCAATAAATCTGGTCAAATCTCCGAGTGAAAACCTTTGAATCGTGAGATTATATCGAAAGCTTTAAAAATATAATCATTTCGGAATAGAGAAAAAAACTTCTTTGAACCATACTTTCTCTGAAGGTATATTTATATATTTTTAGAAAGAGGAATCGTTAAAACGTAGTTACTTCAAAATACGTGGTGTCAAATATACTTTCCCAATAACTGCTCTTGCAAATATCATTTTTCAGCAAGACAAATACTTTTCAATATATATATATATATATATAGAGATCCAAAACTCCTCAATGATAAACCACCGGAACTCAGTCCGTAACTCAGAATTTGTCATGCAATGCAGTACAGGAGGAAAGCTCCTGGAATACGTCTGTAGTCCCAATTTAAATATGCGATGCAGTACATGGGGAAAGCTCCCGGAATTTCAGTCTGTAGTCCCAATTTAAATATGCAATGCAGTACAAGGGGAAAGCTCCCGGAATCTCAGTCCGTAGTCCCAATTTAAATATGCAATGCAGTGCAGAAATAGAACCACAACAGAACTGAAACATCGTACATCACCACAACACTCACAAGGCCACAAAAAAATAAGAATGCTATGTACGACGGCCAATCAAATCAAGAACTTAAATCACCAACACATCAGAACTCATTCACGAGGAATAAACACCGAAAGAAATAATGAGCATAAAGAACACAACTGAACCAGAGAGAAACAAGACATAACAACATATTCACAATATTCAGGTCACGATAAGAAACCAAATCATCCCGGCAAGGGAAAACAACTATAACCAAATCTCACCTAAACAATTAGCTTCACAGAATAAAACCCAGCTGGCACCAATGCTCAATAACAGGCAACACCAAGGAAATACCATCAGCATGGCTAATTATCTATCTAAACCTAAGTAGCACTTAAGGAAAAATCATATAAATCACAATATACGTCTCACGGGCATGCTTGACACCAACGTACAGATATTCCAATTACTGATAAACAATTATAGGGCAAGTAATCCTAATTCTAATCAATAGGCAATTTATGAAGAACATATAGCAAGCTAGTAAAGGAGGTGAAATACTCAGTTAAGTTAATTAAGATCAAATAGCCAACGAAGAAATCCAAAAGAAAGTAATTCTATTTTAAGCAGGAAAGGGTGAAATTAACAACCGGGAATTCAAATGTAGCAATTACAATTCATACACGGGTAACATAAGAACCTACGAATCCTAGAAGGCCAATCTATTAGCAAATAAGTCCGAGTACGCACTCGTCACCTCGCATGCACGAACTACAATCAATAAAGAAGACTCAATCCTAAGGGGTAGTTCCCCCATACAAGGTTAGGCAAGATACTTACCTCAAAGACGATAACTCGGTACTCAAAAGTGAACTTCTTGGGCGAAAAGACCTCCGGACGGCTCAAAATCAACTAGAACAACTTCAAAATACACATAAAACGTATAAGGAACTATTCCGAACAATAAAGTTTCAATCTTTACAAAATTATAAAAATTGACCCCCTTCCCCCGGGCCCACACTGTTGACCCAAGTCACTGCATGGTTTTGAAGATTGACAAATGTCTACCCATTTGAACCAGGTCCATCAGGGCAAACACACTTGAACAGTTCCATTGGCACAAGAACCATCTATGTACAGGAGATAAACGTGATTGTGAATTATCCATGAACCAAGAGGTTGTCTCCTAATACGAAAAGGTTGCAAATTGATAAGAGGTTAGAGTTTGAGTTCAACAAGGACTGTAACAAAGGGAAGAAGTGGAGATAAACACAAAATCTTCTACTAAGGAAGGGTTGCATTAGAACTAAACAAGAACATCTCAAATACTGGCGCTATATAATGTTGAAGCATTCCTGCTGAATTCTTATCGCACAAAGGCAGAAGTGAAACAAGAATTGAAAGCAAAATACCCAGAGTTATTTTGCAAGCAGAATCCTTGTGCGACATAAAGGCTATTGACCAGCTAGAAGAACCAGTTCCATCTGTTTGTCTTTCGAGTCTAGTTGGTTGTAGTAGGTGATTTAATATTGTATCTTTCAGCTTTATTAGAAGCAATTGTAATAGGTACACACTGTTCAAGTTAGAGTTAACTTGAAGCTTGTCGCAATTAGCTAGAGGCTAGTTTGCCACAAAGGGATTAGAGTTAGTCCTAGGTTTACAAAAGAGTTTATTTTGTAAATGTTGTTTGGCTCAGAGTTGTAGTGAAGAGTTTGGGAAAATCCTACTGAGGAGTAGGTCGTGGTTTTTTCACCTTTTGAGCCAGGTGTTTTCCACGTAAAAATATATGTGTTTTTACTTTACTGCATTTATTATTCCGCATCAGTAGAAGTTGGAACACCAAGAAGAACCAGGTTCTTCTATCGAGACAGCACTCAAAAATTGGACACCACACAAATCACTCCCCCTCTTGTGTGGTATTGAAGTATTAAACATCACGCACCTCGGAACCCGACAAATTTTACATATTATGATTACCCATTCCGATACGAGTTCACCCATATTAAATTTATCAAATTTCGATACCATTTGGTTCTTCAAATCACGATATTTTATTTTAGAGATTTTCTTTCAAAACCCACACTTTCCTCAACCCAAAACACAAATTAAATGATAAGAACAAGGACTAATTCATGAAATATAATTAATTATAGTGGAATAACACTTACCCATTCAATTTGTGTGAAAAACCCTTCTACAAACGCCAAGAACCAAGCTCTAGAAGTCAAACTATGATAAAAATGGTGAAACCCCCGATTTTGGAAACTTATATTCTGCCCAAACGTTTAATGAATCGTGATCGCAGAACATCATTTGCGATCGCGAAGAATAAATAGGAAAGATGCCAAGGTTGTTCATCGTGAACGTGACAAGGAGTTCGCGATCGCGGAGAAGGAGAACAGGAAGCTACGCGATCGCGTGCTGAAGAATGCGAACGCGAAGAACAAAAATTTGGGCGACCAACGGGGACACATCGCGATCGCGAAAGAATCAATGCGATCATGATGAAGGAAAAATAGGCGGGGCAAACAGGACACTACGCAGTCGCGGCTTGGGAAACGCGATCATGAAAGAGGACGACAAACACCAGAAACAACAGTTCTAAATTGGAAGAAAATGGTCTGTAGCCCATCCGAAATACACCCGAGACCCCTGGGACCCCGTCTAAATGCACAAACAATCATATAACCTAACACGGACTCGCACGAGGTTTCAATTCACATAAACAAAACCAAAATCATCATACAAAGCTGTTGAAATTAACCAAAACTCATTCCGAGGCTGTTTACTCAAAAGTCAAACCTCCGGTCAACTTCCATCACTTAAGCTTCAAAAGTTGAAAATTTTCTTCCAATTCGACTCCGGATTATCCGGTAACTAAATCTAATCACGCACGCAAGTCGATATACACAATGTGGAGTTGTTTATGACCTTACGTCACCGAACGGAGCTTAAATTCTGAAAACGACCAGTCGGGTCGTTACATTTCAGGTTGAAACATGTCAAACTCGCAAAACGCATCCACACACGGTGACAGTGGCCTCAGACTTCAGGGGAAAACGAATATGTGATTGCTCCATGAATCGAGGTGCCACAGGCTAATCTCAGAGCAGTACCGCCCATCAAACTAGTCGACGTCAGCTCACACGTTGCTTTGAATGCAAACTTAGGCGCAGATCTCGAGGGGAGCATACGCAGAGAGGGCCGATCTGATGGCCGATGTACACAAGGCATAGGAGACGTAGGAGTCAGTCTCCAAGTGATATTAGATTTGCTTCAAGCTCAACAAGTTTCAATTGCTCAGTTAAAAAATCAGCACAGAGCTCCATATAGAGTCAAGCCGGAGATTACTCGTCGTACCGAGTCAGTACCGGGAAGATCGAGCGATAACCCATCAGGGATGTCACACCTCCTTTTTCACCCGATAAGGGCAATAAGGGAGTTTTTCCACTTTAAGTGACACTATTTGATTTTTTGGATTTATTTTATTCAGAGTCGCCACCCGGATTTTTTACGGTGTTCCGGGACACCATTTATTTATTAGAAATCCCAAAACTGAGGAATTTTGACTCTGTTTAAATTATTTGCGAACCAAAAATCCGGGTAAGGAATTTTGTTAACCCGGGAGAAGGTGTTAGGCATTCCCGAGTTCTGTGGTTCTAGAACGGTCACTTAATGATTAAACTTGACCTAAATTGTTTAATTACTGCCTTTATACCTAAGTGCATTTATATATTTTTTACCGCCTTTATTATTTATTTGTATTTAAAGAGTTATTTGAGACGAGTTACGTATGCGTAAACCCGTGGAGATTGAGTGTAACGACCCGATCGGTCGTTTTGCGTATTATTTATGTGAGGCTTACCGCAGAGGATTATTATGATTTATGACTTGCGGGGACGGGTGGTTCGAGATTCAGAAGTGCTTAGAGTGGTATAGGAACACTTAGTTCCTTAAGGTTGGCCTTTTTGGCCAAGTTTGACTTCGGTAAACATTTTGAGTAAACAAACTCGGAATCAAGTTTGGACGGTTCCAGTAGCTTCGTATGATGATTTCGGACTTTGGCATATGTTCGGAATGGGTTTTGGGATGACCTGGGAGCGTTTCGGTGCCCAATATCGAAATAAGAGTTTCATTAAGTTTGAAAATTGGTTTGGAATGTATTTTTGTTTTATCGAGGTCCAAATAGAATTCCGAGACTGGAAATAGTTCTGTTATGTCATTTATGACTTGCTCGCAAAATTTGGGGTCATTCCGAGTAGTATAGGTCGGCTCGGCGCATTGTTACCGAATTCAAGAACTTGAAGTTCTTAAGTTTGATCTTTAGGGGTTTTGAGGAGTGATTTTGAGTTTTAGCATTTTTTTTGGGTGTACCTAAGGCTCGAGCGAGTCTGAATTATGATTTGGGACTCGTTGGTATATTTGGACGGGGGCTCGGGTGGGCCCAGGTGCCTATCGGGCACCATACGAGGCTAAAAACCAACTGAAGCAATTGCCGGTGCACCTGTTCTGGTGTGACCGCAGGTGCGGTTGCCCAGTCGCAGGTGCGGGATCGCTTCTGCGGTCCCAGGCCTCGCAGGTGCGGCCCCAAGTGAGACTGCCCATCTTTGCAGGTGCAGACAATATTCCGCAGGAGCGGAGCCGCAGGTGCGATCTCCTCTCCGCAGGTGCGAGCCCAGGCCCTCTTGTCCACTTCTGCAGGTGCGAGACTCTTCTCGCAGATGCGGTCCTTGAGCCGCATGTGCGAATTCCCTGTAGGCAGTGAGGTTCTTTAAACACGGGACTTAATCACTTTTCACCTCATTTCTTCCACCATTTTCGACCTAGAGAGCTTGGGAAAGAGCCAATCCACCCAGCTACTAAAAGGTAAGTAAATTCTACCCTAGTGTTAGTTTAACACATGAATTCCTAGTTAAATTAACTACCTAATTAGCGAAAATCAAGAAATTGGGTAGTAACCTAGGGCTTTTGAGAATTTAGAGAATTACCCGTTAATTAGCCATGAAATCAAGTAAAAATCATGTATTAACGGTCCTTAGGTTATGGGTGAGTGTTTTCTTCGAGAATTTTCGGAATCCAAGCGTGCGGGCCCGAAATAGTTGTTGTTTTACTTCCTTCACATGCCTACCGCTTTCATCATATTCTGTTAAATTATATTTTTGGACCTTAGTGAGTGTCAAGTCGACCTCTCGTCACTACTTCTTCGAGATTAGACGAGATACTCACTGGGTAAAATTAAATACCTTGATTTGCGTGCGCAGTCCGGACGTGAAAACGGAAAGCATTTATGTGAAAATATGAGAAATAGTGATTTTTAGAATTTAAATTTGATAAAAGTTGACTTTGGTCAACATTTTGAGTAAACGGACCCGGATCCGTGTTCCGACGATCCCGGGAGGTCTGCAGTAAAATATGGGACTCGGGCGTATACCTAGAAATGAATTTCGAGGTCCCAAGCCTTAGAAATCAATTTTTGAAAGAAAATTGTTTTGCTGAAATGTTCATGAATTAAAGAAAAGAAATAATGCTAAGAATCATTGGTATCGGGTCTGTATTTTGGTTCCGGAGTCCGGTACAACTTTGTTATGATATATAGAGGTTAACTGTGAAATTTGGTGAAAAACGGAGTTCGTTTGATGTGATTCGGACACCCAGTTGAGAAATTATGAACTTTAAGAGTTTTGTTGAAAATGATGAGTTTTGAGGTTTAATTCATAGATTTACATGTTATTTTAATAATTTTATCGCACGAGCAAGTCCGTATAATGTTGTTAGACTTGCGTGCATGTTTTGTTTAGAGCCCCGAGGGCTCGGGTGAGTTTCGGATAGGCCACGAGAGGTTTTGATCATGTTAAAAGCTGCTGGTTTTTCTTTTGCTAGTGCCCAGACATTTGTTCTATGCGATTGCATAGAGAGTTCCGCGATCGCATAGAGTAAAGGTTGAGGGACCTATTTTTGTGATACGCGATCTCATAGTTAGGGGTGCGAACGCGAAGGGGGGGGGGGGGGGGGGGGGGGGGGAGGTTACCGTACGCGACCGCACCAAGAAGGTCGCGATCGCATCGAGTCAGGCCGGGCTGGGTAGTCGTTAGGCAGTGCGAACGCGGCCCTAGGCTCGCGATCGCATAGATATGGGATGCTAAGCCTATGCGAACGCAGCCCTGGGCCCGCGATCGCATAGAACCCCTGTTTAGTGTTATAAAAACGAATTAAAAATCGGGCAGAACCCTTTCTTCTCCAATATTTTCGAGGTTCCAGCCCTAAACCCGATTTTTCTTCAACAATCTTCATCCCCAAATCATAGGTAATCAATTCCAAACCTTGTTCTTTCAATTCCTTACTATTTTGCATCACTTTTAAAGCAAAAACAAAGAATTTTCATGGTAAAAATCTAGGATTTGGGTAGAATTAGGGAGTTTTATAAAAATTGAATTTTTATATCAAATTAAGCTCGGATTTCAAAACTAATATCATATTTGGGTTCGTGTTTGAATGGGTAAACGTAATTTGGTCCGAACTCCGAGTTTAGACCAAGCAGGCCCGGGGTCGGGTTTTCACTTTTTTTGAGAAAACTTAGAAAAAATTATATTTTTCAATAAAATTAGTTCCTTTAGCATTAGTTAATGATGTTAAGTTAATTTTGATTATATTCGATCAAGTTAGAGGTGAATTCAAAAGGAAAAGCAATAGTTGAGCATTGAGTGGCATGCTGAATTGAGGTAAGTGTTTGGTCTAACTTTGGCTTGAGGGAATATGACTCCCCACTTGTTTGTTATGTGAAATGCATGGGCGTGATGTATAGGTGTGGTGACGAGTATCTATGCACTACCCAAATTGGTTGTTAACACGATCCCCTTTCCTGTTCCCCATTTATTTTATCATTGTCTTAACTGTTATATGTTCATTATTGTTTCTATGACTATTTGGCCTTGGTGAATTGTTGTTAGTTATTGTTGTGTCTATTTGGAAAGAGTATTGGTTGTTTGAGCTGGTTTTCTTGTGATATGAACATGGTTGAGAGGTTGGTATTGTTTTAACGAAATAAAGGTATATATTTTGATGTTTCTGTTGGCTTCATGGTTGAGAGTTATTGATGAAGTTATAAGAAAAATGTAGTTTATTATTTATAATTATTGAGACAAAAGTATTGTGAAAGGCTTGGCCTAAATTGTGAAATTTTGAATAAATTGATATGATATGTCTGGTGGGAGCGGGTTGCACGCTGCAACAAGAGTAATAAGGGTGATATTTTAGGGAGGAGCAATAAGCGAGGACAGGTGGGAGCGGGTTGCACGCCGCAACAAGGAGCAATAAGGGAGGACATTTATATTTTACTGATTTTTAAAGAAAAAGAAAATAAAAGTTTTGAAAGGTTAAAATGTCTATTTTACTACTCTTTAAATATTTCAGTACTATTTTTATTCAAGGTTAAAGTTTGGAACTTTGAAGAGTTCTTTGAGAATTGGTTATAGCGGAGTTATTTTATTTTGTTGCAGCACTTCTGTATCTATTTGTTTAGATTTCTTTCTGGATTTTTTATTTATTGTTGTTATCGATTATATTGTTGAATCCCAACTTAGCCTCGTCACTACCTCGCCGAGGTTAGGCTCGGCAATTACTCAGTACATGGGGTCGGTTGTACTGATACTACACTCTGTGCTCTTTTGCACAGATCCAGGTACTAGTCAGCAATAGAGGATTCCAGGACGACCACCCGATTCGTTTGGAGACATGAGGTACATCTGTTGGCATTCGCAGATTCCGAGAGTCTTCTCCCATTATTATTTACACGGTTTTATTATATTTAGAACAATTACACTATTTCTTTCAGCCATTATTTGTAGCATTCTTTAGTAGCTCGTGGATTGTGACACCAGACCCTGGGGTAGTCTTAGAGTAAATTGGATAATTAGTTCATGGTTCGTTTCATTTCGTTGATTATTATTATTATTTTGTTTTGAGGTTGTTGGAAATTGTGTTAATTAAGTCCATTTTAAATTGTTTTATTTATGCTTAAGTAATTAATTAAGAAAGTTGGTCAATCGAATTCTAACATTGGCTTGCCTAGAAAGTGTGGTGTTAGGCGCCATCACGATCACTAAGATTGGGAATTTGGGTCGTGACATGGCCGACCACTAACTGACAGGAATTTATAATTTGGGAATTTGGACCGACGGGACGTTTCAGTCACATCCTCCGCTTACATCATGAGGACGAACTCATGATTGAGGTGTCAGAGAATCAAGGCTCAAATCGTTTCTTATCGTTATACTCTAAGAAACGCGGGGACTATCTGTATACGGTTGAAATCGGGTATGTCTGATTTCATAGGCACGAGGAACTGCATCGAGAGTAAGATCGTAATGGACCTGGCTCGAGCTCGATGGCAGAGTATAGAATGTGAAGATCGAAGTGCTCGCTGAAAATTGAGATCGAGCATGACTGAATTCGAGTAAGGCATAATAACGGAATAGCGAGATATTAGCAATCGACCGAAGATCTCGGCGGAAATCCCGGAACCGATCGAATCAAGCGGTTATTAACACCAATCATGGGATTTATTTCCATTATTAGAATTGTACCTTATTTAGGATTCCTCTACTATATAAAGAGGGACCTCATTCGTTTGTAAGACACCATCATTCATTGATAAAATATATATACGATGCTCTATTTCTCCTATTGTTCATCATGGTTCATTATTGTTCTTCACTGTTCTTATTATTGATCCTCGAGACCATCTCGAATCCAGGTCGAATGCACGACTATTACACTGGTTTGATTTATTTCATTGTTCAATTCACTCATCTAGTTCGCTATTTATCAATTGGTATTGAATTAGATCACGTATCCTTAAAATCACCATATAAGTTTAATTGTTACTCGAATTTTAGGGTAAACAATTAAACAATCAAAAGTGAGATCTATTTAGTTTACACTTTTAGAAAGTGCAAAACCTAAGAGTTTGCAGCAGCCTAGAAATTACCTCAATATCTCGAAGATACAGGAGTGGCATGTTTGCACAGTTTTCTATATTTATTTATTTTGAAAGTATGGTTGCGCGCAATTTTGAGTCCATTAATAAGAAGAACAAATATAATCCATATGCAGAAGGTGATTGTCACTCTGATTCTACTCCAATAAAACACAAACTTTGGCACTGGATTTTAATTGAAGATCATGTATATATATGCTAGTTGATAGAAACTAAGCGTACACTAAATGTATAGAGAACCCGATTCTCTATCAGTTCCCACCGTAATCAACAAATTGTAAAACTAAACAATATAGGAAACTAGGTTCTCTGTTTGTTCCCACAGTAAATCGGCAGTAAATAAAGAACACAGAGGAATTTTACGTGGAAAACTCCCAGCTCAACGGGATAAAAAACATGACCTACCCGTGTAGGATTTCAACTTCACTACTGAGCAATCTTTAGGTTACAACATATTGTAACCTAGGAATTAACCTCTTAATCCCTCACTAACTTTTAACTACACTATTACAATTCACTTTTGTAATAACTCCATTACAAAGACTTAATCGCTCACTAACTTGTAACAACACTATTACAAGCCACTTTGTAATAACTATAACGACCCGGTCCGTCGTTACATAAAAACCTGCATTATAATTGATTTTATTGACTTGTTATAGATTGGTTATACTGTATTTGATGCATTAGAGTTGATAGGCTTGAAATCGAATGGTTGTAGTTAGAGTTCAGTCAATTAGCCTTTAAAAATAGCCTTACAATAGGAAAAGTCAACTGAGAGTTGACTTATGAGTAAACGACCTCAGAATGCGAATTTTATGGCTCGGATAGCTTCGTTAGGTGATTTGGGACTTAGGAGTGTGTTCAGAATAATTTTGTGATATCCGGTGTAGAATTAGGCTTGAATTGGTGAAAGTTAGTTCTTGGCAATTCCGGTCGGCATTGAAAAATAGGCTATCGGGGTCAGAATGGAATTCTGAAAGTTGGAACAGGTTTGTAATGTTATTTTGGACTTGTCTGCAAACTTTCAGGTCAATCGGAGTTATTTTGAATAGTTTCGGCATCGTTGGTGGATTTTAGAAATATCAAAATTCTTAGGCTTGAATCCGATGTAAATTTGGTGTTTTGATGTTAGTTTTGGTGTTTCGAGAGTGCAACTAAGTTTGAATGATCATATGTGATGTGTTGGTATGTTTGGTTGAGGTCCCGAGGGGCTCGGGGTTGATTTCGGATGGTTAACAGGAATTTCAAAAGTTGGAAATTGCAGCAAAAAGCTGCTGGTGTGAAATCACAGAGATTTCCGCACCTACGGATGTTTGATCACAGGTGCGGGCCCGTAGGAGCGGGCAGGGGGTCGCAGGTGAGGAAGGTTCGCAGGTGCGGTCAAAGGACCACAGGTGCGACCGCGCAGGTGCGGAAGGTTCGCATGTGCGGTCAAAAGACCACAGGGGCCGTCGCGCAGGTGCGGTTAAGTGAGTCGCAGGTGCGGAAATATCTGGGTAGTTAAATAATTAAACCCTTCCGCGACTTAAACCTAATTTTTCACCATTGTTGTACGGAAAAGAGCTTTTGAGGACGATTTTGAAGAGGGGAATCCTTGTTCTTCATTGAGGTAAGTGTTCTAGTCATTAAAACTCGATTATGGGTGATTATAGAACATAAAACCACTGTAAATTCATGGAAAATCAGTAGAAAAATTGGGTTTTAGGGCTTGAGATTTTGAGACCTTTAGGGGTCGATTTGAGGGGTCAAACGAACTCCGATTTTGGTGTTCTTTATATGTAAGTACTCGTGCGAGGACGAAGAATACTTTTGTATAAAAAATTCTGAGTTTCGGGATGCGGGACCAGGAGTCAACTGAGAAAAAGTAGCCTTACAATGGGAAAAAGTCAACTGAGAAATGACTTATGGATAAACGACCTCGGAATGCGAATTTTATGGCTCTGATAGCTTCGTTAGGTGATTTGGGACTTAGGAGTGTGTTCAAATTAATTTTGTGATGTACGGCAGTGAAAAATAGGCTATCGGGTTCGGAATGGAATTTCGACAGTTGGAACAGGTTCGTAATGTTATTTTGGACTTGTCTGCAAACTTTCAGGTCAATCGGAGTTGTTTTGAATAGTTTCGGCATCATCGGCGGATTTTAGAAATATCAAAATTCTTAGGCTTGAATCCGATGTAAATTTGGTGTTTTGATGTTAGTTTTGGTGTTTCGAGAGTGCAACTAAGTTTGAATGATCATATGTGATGTGTTGGTATGTTTGGTTGAGGTCCCGAGGGGCTCGGGATTGATTTCGGATGGTTAACGGGAATTTTGGAAGTTGGAAATTGCAGCAAAAAGTTGCTGGTGTGAAATCACAGAGATTTCCGCACCTGCGGATGTTTGATCGCAGGTGTAGGCCCGCAGAAGCGGGCAGGGGGTTGTAGGTGCGGAAGGTTCGCATGTGCGGTCAAAGGACCGCAGGTGCGGTTAAGTGAGTCGCAGGTGCGGAAATACCTGGGCAGTTAAATAATTAAACCCTTCCGCGACTTAAACCTTATTTTTCACCATTGTTGTACGGAAAAGAGCTTTTGGGGACGATTTTGAAGAGGAAAATCCTTGTTCTTCATTGAGGTAAGTGTTCTAGTCATTAAAACTCGATTATGGGTGATTATAGAACATAAAACCACTGTAAATTCATGGAAAATCAGTAGAAAAGTTGGGTTTTAGGGCTTGAGATTTTGAGACCTTTAGGGGTTGATTTGAGGGGTCAAACGAACTCCGATTTTGGTGTTCTTTATATGTACGGACTCGTGCGAGGACGAAGACCACTTTTGTATAACAATTTCTGAGTTTCGGGATGCGGGCCTAGGAGTCGGGTTTTGACCAGTTTCAGATTTTTGAGTTAAATTTGATATCTTTCGATTGGAAATTGTTCCTTAAGCACATATTGATGATAAAAATCTTAACTTGGTAGATTTGGAGCGTTCGTAGGTTTATTCGTGAGACAAGCGTGTCGTGGAATAGTTCCGGGCTAGTTTTGAGGTAAGTAATGTCTTTAAATCCTGTCCTGAGGGTATGAAACCCCGGACTATGCACCCTTTCACGAGTTTTGAAATGCAAAGGTTGAAACTTTGGAGACATATTCCTTACTTAGGCGACTATTGAGTTGTGAAACGGCTTTTAAAGCTTATTTCCAATAGCACTATATATACTTGATATGATTTAGGCTGTAAACCATGTTTGGGGCCTAGTGCCGATCTGTTTTCCCCTTGGGGGATGTTTTTACTATTTCCCTCACTGATATGTTATGTTTTTTCACTCAGTCTTTTCTGTGAAATTGTTTTGACACTCAGAGTATTTTGATACTACTTCTTGAAAATGAAACATTATTTTTGGGTCGAGAACCCGGTATATTTATGGCCTGAAGGGAAAATTGAGAGTGTCTGACTGAGTGAGGCTGCTGGCCATATTGAGAGGATGTTATGATATGAGTGAGGCTGATGGCCTACATTGTGAGGATGATATGATATGAGTGAGGTTGCGGGCCTATATTGTGTGTGATTTATGCCATGATGTGGCTTATTATAGCGCTTGGGCTGTAGGATCCCCTCCAGAGTCTATAACACACCCCCAGTGAGCGCCGGTACCGATTGAGTGATGCCTGCGGGGCTTATGATGAGTGATGGTGAGGATGCCTGATGGGCAGAGTGATTGTGAGGTTGCCTGATGGGCAGAGTGGTTGTGAGGTTGCCTGATGGGCATAGTGATTCTGAGGTTGCCTGATGGGCAGAGTGATGTTGAGGTTTCCTAATGGGCAGAGTGATGGTAAGGTTTCCTGATAGGCTAATACTGAAAGATATTGTGATGAGAAATGATTATGGCCCGCGGGGCAGTTTTATGAAGATTTTTACTAAGTTTTCAAATTGTGATTTACTTCGTTTTCAAACTGATTTCACTGAGATATACTGATATTACACATCTTTCAAAGGATTTCTCGAAACTGATTTCGAACTTATGTATTTTCTGAATACTACCCGGTGATTTGGTATTTTACTGGCTTTTGTGAAATTGGGTATCTGTTCTGTGTGTTTATATTACTCAGACTGTGATTTATTTTCATTACGACTGAGTTGGCGTACTCATAAAGATTCCCTGTGCCTCGGTGCACAGATCCAGGTACTATCTCGCAACAATAGCTGACGTAGGTTTGATAACAGCAGTTCACGGGATTTTGAGGTAGCTGTCCAGCGTCCACAGCTTCTCCATTTCCCTTCCCTATTTAGCTTTAGTATTTGATTCAGAGACATATATTATAATTTTAGCAGAGTTAGATTTATTTATTCTTAGTGCTCATGACTATTGACTCCAGTTCTTGGGAGGTTGTTTAGGTTAATATGGGAACGCTAATACTTTATTATATTAATTATGATGTGNCGAACTGTTATAATTGAACAAAAGCGTAGTAATGTGATGGTTGTCTAGCCTAGTTTCACGATAGGCGCCATCACGGCCTGTTAGGATTTGGGGTCGTGACAAGTTGGTATCAGAGCACTAGGTAACATAGGACTCAACAGTCATGAGCAGGTTTAGTAGATTCTTGCGGATCGGTACGGAGACGTTTGTACTTATCTTCGAGAGGCTGCAGAACTTTAAGGAAACATCTCTATTTTCTTGAACTCTTTCGTGCCAATCTATTGATTCTTGAAATCAAAACTTATGTTGTTTCATTCTCTCAGATATGGTGAGTACACGCAATACCGATCAGGGTGACCAGACACCAACCAGACCCACAAGGGGTCGAAGCCGTGGTAGAGGTAGGGGACTAGCTCAGGCAGCAGTCGGGGTAATACCACAGGATCCCCATATCGTTCAGGATCAGGTTCCCGCCGATGGAGCTCCAGCGGAACAGGCTCAGACACCGGCAGCGCCTATTGTTACTCCGAGTCTTCAGGAGACCCTGGCTCAGATATTGACGGTGTGTTCCAGTTTGGCTCAAGCATTTGCTATGTCTACTACTGCCACTGCAGCTCAAGTCGGGGGAGGCAATCAGACTCCGGCTGCCCGGACACCTGAGCAGGTTGTACGAGATATTCAGGCACCGGGAGCAGCCCCAGTTCAGCCGGTTGTTCCAGCTCAGGATTTTGTGGTCGCTTCTATGCCTGAGGATGAGCAGCGCAGGTTGGAGAGGTTTAGCAGACTTAGGCCTCCGACTTTCAGCAGTACAGAGGGTGAGGATGCTCAAGGTTTTCTGGATAAATGCCAGAGGATACTACGTACTGCGGTTATTTTGGAGACCAGTGGGGTCTCGTTTGTTACATTTCAGTTTGTGGGTGCTGCATTTACTTTGTGGGACTCATTAGAGAGGCGTAGGTCGGTTGATTCAGCACCTCTCACCTGGAAGCAGTTCTCCACGATCTTTTTGGAGAAATATGTTCCTCAATCCCACATAGAGGAGCAACGCAGACAGTTTGAGCAGATGCGCCAGGGAGAGTTATCAGTTACTCAGTACGAGATGAGGTTTTCTGAGTTTGCTAGACATGCTTCTGAGATTGTCCCTACTGACAGGGAGAGGATTATGAGGTTTGTAGATGGTCTTACTTATCAACTTCGGATTTTGATGACCAGAGAAAGAGTGTCTGGAGCTACATTTGAGCAGGTTATTGACATTGCTCGGGATATTGAGTCGGTTCGTAGGCAGGATCGTGAGGAGAGAGAGGTCAAGAGGCCTCGGGGAGCAGGTAATTTTAGTGGTGCTCCTCCTAGAGGGCAATTTCAGCCTAACAAGGGTCGTTCATTTAGACCTCCACAGCCAGTTTGCCCAGCTTACAGTGGTGTATCGTCGGGGCAGGGTCCTCGCAATTCTCATCAAGGACGTTCATATTTTAGTGCCCTTCCATCTCAGAGCTTCGCCCGAGCATCATCTTATCAGGGTTCTTCTATGCATGGTTCGTCTGGTGGTTATCCTGGTGGCAGGGGTTTTCGTCAATTTTCATCTCCATCTCAAGGTAATTGTTATGAGTGTGGAGAGTTCGTACATGAGTGGAGGCAGTGTCCCCGTCGTCCTAGTAGTTCAGCTCAGCAGAGGGCTCAGTCCTCGGCTTCAACCCCAGTCATTTCACGGTCGTTATGAGTGTGGAGAGTTCGAACTTGTTTTTTTCTTCTCGTTTTGTAAATATTTTTATTTTTAAAATAATTTTGATCTTTCTCTTAGTGTGTTTCTAGTTCTCTCAACATGACATCTGGGGATGGAATATCTGGAGTTAAGGTTATTGATGAAGACGCTTGGTTGACGGAAGACTTTTATGGACCATCTTTTTGGGCTTGTCATAACCTGAACTCTGAGAGGTCTGAATTTGAATATGGAAGTATAAGGGTTGGTATTGGGAAGAATATTCGTGATTAAGAGAATACGAGGAACGGCGTTATCTTCTAACAGAATTGGTGAATGATTGGTCTAAGGAGAGAGATGAACTTGCACATAAAATTAATAATTTTGGCTTGGATGTACATAACTTATAATTATATTTGAGTGCAAAGGTTGTTGCGTGTAACGCCCAACAATTTAATGATGAGTTGTGTGAAGCTGGAAAATATCTTCTAGACCAAATGGAGGAGATAAAACGAGAATACCAATCAGTAGACCATGTTTTTCTTGAGGATTCCACTATTGAGAAGAGTGCTCTAGAGTCATAAGAGGGAGTAGATAATATTACTTTGGGATACTTGAGTGTATGTAAATATGGGGATGCAAATAGTAGTAAAATTCATGAGTTAGGGCGCATTAGACCTCATTCAATTATTTTTCGACATTGTGTTTAGATAGTAAGATAGTAATCGAGCCATCTGAGCCTACGAGGGAGTCAAATGGTGAGTATGAGAGTGTCTATATTCTTCAATTTGTTGTGCCAAAAAGTAAATATTACATTCCTCATCTAAAGGACGAGAAGTGCAGAGTAAAAAATTTATTACTTGGCATGGTTATCTTTGTAGCCCCACCAAAGGAGCATAACCACAGACTGGATGTCATGTTAGGGTACAATTCATAAGTTCAAGGTGGAAGAAAAAAGTGGTTCAAGTCGTGCCGCGACTTTAAATTAGGCGTTTGTTGGGAGGCAACCCATGCTAGTAGTATTTTTTCTTTTTTAATATGTAGAAATTGTTGTAGTTAAAACTGACAAGTTTTTGAGTGTGCAGAACAATGGTGGAGGTGTGTTGAGCAAAAGCCTGGGGCATAACACAACTCTGGTAAGGTGAAAATGAGGTTAAAACTAAATAAAATTCGAAACCAAGCTGAAAGCCTCGGAAGACCGTCACCGCGGCGCGACCGCGGCGAGCCATCTCCTGCCCAAGTGCGTCTGAAAAGTTCCGGGGAAGTTTCCTTACCCCTCTGTGCTTTTATTGTCATTTGTCACAAGGACATGCCATATTTTTAAGTGTGGGGTGGGAGACTTAATTGTTTTTGTTGTATAATTGTACTGGTTATGTGACTTGTGTATATTTGTCGTTTGTTCTAGTTGTGTTTTGTTAATTCGCCTTGGCCCGAAGACGGACACCTCTCGACGGGTC
>ML294321.1:0-51770 GCA_005239495.1 Nicotiana undulata
GGTTATTATATTTGACTTCGACCGCTTTACACTATTTTAGAAGTGTAATTTGAGCGTATCACTAATTATATGCAAAATCTGTGGAGGTGAACTTGAGCCTCTTATATGCTCCTATGTGCTTCCCATTCATTGCAGTCCTAAGTGTTCTTGTTTTTCGCTTTAGAATCTATACCTTTAAACCCGAGGGTCAGCCTAGTACCTCCCTTTTAGGATAGTAGTCCTAATCTCCTCTGAGACTGATAGGATGGGACGGGTAATAGCACGCAATAGAGTTCATGACTAACACTTGCTTTAATTACCTGCACGGGGTGGGAAAGGGTAGAATATGGATCTGATGATTGATGCGCTAATACCACGTGTAGCCCCTCTTCGAGGAGTATCTATTGGGTATTGTATTGATGTGATCCGTATTATTTTAAACCTAGGAATACTTTTCCCTTAAATGTTATATTATAATTCTTTTCAAAAACTTGATAATTTTAACACTTGCTTGCTTAATATATTTGAAATCCCCTCTTACTTGAGCCCTTTACTTGCTATTTTCTAACTGTAGAAATTCACGAAACCATTTGTCCAGGAACCACACTTGTGGATCCTGAGGGGTGCCTAACATCTTTCCCTTGGGATAATTTCAAGCCCTTACCCTATCTCTGGTTAGCAATGTAGTTTGTAAATGAACCCCCTAGGAGCCCTAACGCACCGTTAAAATCATTAGGTGGAGACTCTCCAAATATGAAAACTCCCTTTCCTAAAAGGAAAGAGTTGCCTCTACCCAAATGTCCTGCACCCGGATCTCTCCGCAAGGGAAAAAAAGGGGGAGCGACAATAGACAGTGGTTGGTTGGGAGTATCAGGGAGATGTGGTTTGATATGTAGGTGGAGGTGATGGCTGATATGTGGGTGGAGGTGCCAGGTAGGCAAGTGGAGAGGTTCGGTATATGAATGGGGTTTTGGGTCCTTGTGCAACCATTACTGCTCCTACGTCTTTCTTCTTAGATATACCACCAGACTGTAGTGCTTTGTTGGTGGCTTGCAGTGGTTTAAAATTTGTGACCTTCCCCCTCTTGATACCTTCTTCAATCCTTTCACCCAGCTTGATGATGTCGGGGAATTTGTGATTCTCAATTAGCATCAATCTTTCATAATATTGGTGGTCCTGTTCCCGGACGAAGAATTTGTTCATCTGGTCCTCATCCAATGCTGGCCTGACTTTTGCTGCTCATGACCTCCAACGAGTGGCATACTCGCGAAAGGTTTCGGTGGGTTTCCTCTTGAGATTCTGAATGTAAAAGACATCTGGTGCGTTCTCTGTGTTGAACCGGAATTGGTCCATGAAATTCGATGCCATACTCACCAAATTTGGTGAAGTAATCGATAGCTACCAAGATGAACCGGTGCCCATTTGAGGCGGTGGGCTCGATTCGACCAATGACGTCCATTCCCCAAACAGCGAATGGCCAAGGTGAGCTAGTTCCATAGAGCTCAATTGGCGGCATTTTTATCATGTTTGCATGTACCTGACATTGGTAGCTTTTCCAAACATACTGGATTCAATTTGTCTCCATGTTCATCCAGAAATAACTGGCTCTAAGTACCTTCTGGGCAAAGACAAAGCCGTTCATATGCGGGTCGCAGGTTCCAGCATGTATCTCTTCAAGTAGTTTGGAAGCTTCCTTTGCGTCGACATCTCAGTAATACCAAATCATGAGTTCTCATGTACATGGTTCCTCTGTTGTGAAAGAAATTGTTGGACAACCGCCGAAGCGTACGTTTCTGGGTATGCTTTGCTTGCTCCGGGTACTGTCCATTTGCCAAATATTCCTTATTGTCATGGAACCAGGGCTTCCCGTATGCTTGTTCTTCAACATGGGCACAATATGCTGGTTGGCTATGGATCCTTACTGGGATAGGATCAAAAACGTTCTTGTCCGGATGTTGTATCATGGATGACAAAGTGGCCAATGCATCGGCAAAACATTCTGAATTCTGGGAACATGCAAAAATTCTTTCTTTGTGAATCTCTTTCTCCTTTTACCTAGTGCACAAGAAAATCTGAATCACCGATTACCAGTAGCTTGTGAATATTCATGTAAATGGCCATGTTCAGCCCTAGTATGCAGGCTTCACACTCTTCCATGTTGTTGGTGCAGGAAAATTTGAGTTTAGTGGATACCGGATAATGTTGGCCCGTTTCTGATATCAAGACAGCTCCAATGCCGACTCCTTTGAAATTTGCCGCTCCGTCAAAGAACATCCTCCAACCGTCATATGATTCAGCAATATATTCTCCTATGAAAAACACTTCTTCATTTGGAAAATACATTTTCAGGGGTTCGTATTCTCCTCCCACAAAATATTCAGCAAGATGATCTGCCAGTGCCTGTTCCTTGACTGCTTTCTGAGTCACATAGACGATATCGAACTCACTCAGCAGGATTTTCCACTTTAGCCAGCTTGCCTGTGGGCATGAGTTTCTGAAAGATATACTTTAAGGGATCCATTCTTGATATTAGGTATGTTGTATAGGCACAGAAGTAGTGTCTCAGCTTCTGAGCTACCCAGGTCAGAGCGCAACAGATACGTTCTAGCAGAGAGTACCGTGCCTCGTATGGAGTGAACTTCTTACTCAGGTAATAGATAGCTTGATCCTTTCTCTGTCTCATCTTGCTGCCCCAGAACGCAGCCGAAGGCTCTATCTAGCACTGCATGGTTGAGTAGCAAAGGTATACCTAGCTCTGGCGGGACCAAAACTGGTGGCGTTGATAGGTACTCCTTGATTCTATCGAAGGCCTTTTGACAATCCTCGGTCCAACTGGTTGCGGCATCTTTCTTTAAAATATTAAAGATTGGTTCACATATGACCGTGAACTGGGCTATGAACCGGATCATGTAATATAGACGTCCCAAAAAGCTCATTACAACTTTCTTACTCTTCGGAGGTGGTAGCTCTTGGATGGCTTTGACTTTTCATGGGTACAATTCTATTCCTCGGAGACTGATGTGAACCCAAGCAACTTTCCGCCAGGAACCCCGAAACCACACTTCGCAGGGTTTAGTTTCAGGTTGTATTTCTGCTGTTTGTCGAAGAACTTCCTCAAATATGCTATATGATCCATGGCTTTCTTGGACTTGATGATGATGCGACAACATAAACATCGATCTCCTTGTGTATCATATAATAAAAGATGATAGTCATAGCCCTCATGTAAGTGGCCCCAGCATTCTTTAGGCCGAATGACATCATCTTATAATAGTATACTCCACATGGCGTAATGAAAGTTGTTTTCTCAACATCCTCCTCGTCCATCCAAATCTGATGGTAATAGGCAAAATAATCTACAAATGACTGGAGTTCATATTTGACACAATTGTCGATTAGAATGTGTATGTTTGGAAGAGGGAAATCATCCTTTTGACTGGCTCGGTTGAGATCCCGATATTCAACACAAACCCTGACGTTTCCATCCTTATTTAGAACTGGCACGATGTTGGCTAGCCAAGTCGGGTATTCGACCACCCTAAGAACCTTGGCATTGATTTATTTAGTGACCTCCTTGATTTTCATACTAATATATCCGGTTTGAATTTCCGGAGCTTCTGCTTCACAGGCGGGTATATTGGATTGGTGGGCAACTTGTGAGCCACAATGGATGTACTAAATCCAGTCATATCATCGTATGACCATGCAAATATGTCCTCATATTCTTTCAAGAATTGTGTGTACTATTCTTTCTCTGATGGCCACAAGTTGATGTTGATGCATGTTTCTTTGACAGTCTCTGAATCTCCTAAGTTGATCACATCAGTTTCGTCCAGATTAGACTTAGGCTTGTTCTCAAAGTCCTCTACATCTCTGAAAATTTCCTCAGGTATACTATCTTCTTCTTCTGAATCACTATCCTTTTATTGCGTTGTCTTGTTGCATGTCACAATCATTGGTTTATCAAGACAGGAAATAGTAATGATGTATAAATAAAGATATGGGAGGAAAAATGGTAATAGTAAATATTGATTCATGGAAACATAAAAACGATTTTCAATAATTTAAACAAGCGTTTTGGAACACTGGAGATTTTATTTAAAACAGAAATGCAGAAAGGGAAATTATTTTAGAAAGAAAAATAAATAATGGTGTTCAACCTTACTTCCCCGAGACTCGTCGGGCCCTGGATGATCTAACAGTCCAATTTCTGAGGAATGTTACCTTGCTCACAACTTGGATGGTAGGGCCTTCCTCCTCCTCCTCCTCCACAATTACACAGCAGTCCATATCTTTGTCCTCCAAGAATAGGTTCCTTAAGGCTGCTAATTCTTCTTCCTCTTCTGATCCCCATATGATGTCGGCTTGTTGTAAAGTCTGTTCCAAGTGCGGTATGGGCTGCTCTAATTGATAGTAAGGGTCGCGCCATGGCGGCGACCGATCATTGTACTCTTGCCAGGTATACTAATATCCCAGGCCAAAAGTAGTGCAATGACGCTTCAGTTGTATCGTCTTTGAAATTCCTGATGCAAAGTCGATGCCACAGCCCCAGCGGTATGTATCCATGATTGTCATAATAATAAATTGTAGGACGCGGATATGTCTAAAACCTAAAATTTTGCCTCAAACCATGTAGGCCCCATCTGTATACAGAGACAGATTTCTCCAATGGTGGCTCTCTGAGATACGTCGAACGCCTTCAGGTTCATGGTTCCTTCTCGTATCTCGTACAGTCCTTTGCCCAACCTCTTCAGTGTTGTTAATGGGCAAATGTTACTGCTGGACCATCCATCGATCAGAACCCTGGTAATAAAATAGTCTTCACATTACACTGTAATATGCAGTGCCTTGTTATGACTCAAACCTTCAGGTGGCAGTTCATCATCGTGGAAAGTAATCTTGTGACTTTCTAATACCTGCCCCACCATGTTAGCCATCTCTCCGCTTGTGATGTTATTAGGCACATACGCTTCATTCAACACTTTATCAGAGCACTCTGGTGTGCTTCCGAATTCTGCAGCAATGACAAGATAGATATCTGGGCCGGAGTCTTGTTCAGATGATCTATGACTGAGTACTCTCTTCCTTGTACCTTTCTCCATAGGTCATCTTGGCCTGTTTAAATGATGGGAGGTATTTTAGAAGCCTGCTTGCTAGACTCTCCCAAGTTCATCGGTGTGTAGACCCTTCCAGTCCTTGTCATCCCTTGTGCATCACCAGCTTCTTCTATCTTGGTCTTTCCTTTCCTTCTAGCTTCAGCTACGTAATACCAAGGTAAAACCTTAGTGTTAGATGGCGGCGTGGTGGATACTGTCACCGTAAGTGGTGTGGCTACCCTTACTTCAAATAGAATAGGTGACGTGGTAGGTGGCACTACTTTAACCTCAAATGGCACAAGCGTGTCTGCAGGTGGTGCTACTTCAAACTCGAACGGGACTCATGTGGTTACCTCAACCTCGAACGGTTGTATCTGTACTATAATGTGATTGAGTGTAACTACTGGCTTCTTGGGATCATCACACACTTTGATTAACACGTTTGATCCCTCTAGGTGCTATTCTTAATCCATTTGTATCACATTGATGCCTTCCCCCCTGTGATCTGGGAAGGGGTTATTGCGAACATTACGAGTAGCCTCCTTTGCCTTGATGATTTTATTATCGTTCAAAGCTTGGATTTTGTCATTTAATAAGCGGTATTTATCAATGATATATCCTTTCATGCCCGAATGATATGCACAATTATCGTTTGTATTGACCCATTAGGATGGATTTTCTGTGGCTACAGCCGGGATGGGAGTGATGTAACCAGCAGCTTTCAGCCTTTCATACAGCTGGTCAATGTGTTCGACAATGAAAGTATACTATTTGGGTGGTATGTAGTCGAAGTTAGTTCGAGGTCTTGGGATGTTTTGGCGAGTAGGAGGTGACTGAAAATGCCACGGTTGGGAATTGTATGTGTGATAGATAGTGGCTGGTTGGAAATATTAGAGAGATGTGGGTTGATATGTGGGTGCTGGTTGATATGTAGGTGGAGGTGATGGCTGATATGTGGGTGGAGGTGCCTGGTAGGCAAGTGGAGAGGTTCGGTATACAAATGGGGTTTTGGGTCCTTGTGCAACCATTACCGCTCTTACGTCATTTTTCTTAGATATACCACCGGACTGCAGTTCTTTGTTAGTGGCTTGGAGTGCCTCAAAATTTGTGACCATCTCGCTCTAGATACCTTCTTCAATCATTTCACCTATCTTGATGATGTCGTAGAATTTGTAATTCTCAATTACCATCAATCTTTCATAATAATGCGGGTCTTGTGCCCGGACGAAGAATTTCTTCATCTGCTCCTCTCCAATACTGGCCTGACTTTAGCCGCTTCTGACCTCCAATGAGTGGCATACTCGTGAAAGGTTTCGGTGGCTTTCTTCTTGAGATTCTGAATGTAAAAGACGTGTGGTGCATTCTCTATGTTGAACCTGAATCACTCCATGAAATCTGATGCCATACTCACCCAATTAGACCACTTCTTAGGATCCTGGCCTATGTACCAGGACAAGGCATCCCATGTAAGGATCCTCATGAACAGTTTAGTCTGGATGTTTTCGTCTCTTCCAACTCTGACCAGTTTGTAACAATAGGTCTTCAGATGGACCCTAGGATCACCAGTACCATCGAACATTTCAAACTTGGGAGTTTTATAGCTTTCCGGCAGTTCCATATCAGGCTTTATATAGAGATCTTAATAATTCAATCCTTTGATCCCCTTACCTCCTTCCACGCCTTAAACTCGGCTGGTCAATTTCTTGAATTCCTCGGCCAGGTTCATGATGAGCATGTCCTTCTCACTAGTTTCCGATGTATAAGAGATGGGTTGAGTAGAGTGAGGTAGAGTCTCAACATATATGGGGTTATTCTGGTGGCCTGGTTCTTGAGCATAGAGATGATCATTGGTGGAGTTTTGATGTTCAGGAATGATTGGTGGGGTGTTTCGTGGAGTGTGGCAAGTGTTTTGTTGGTATTGTGTGGGATGGTTTGATTTTGTGGTGGATTGTATAGTGGTGAGGTGCAGGAAGAGTCTATGGATGTTTTTGGGTGTATTCTAGGGTAGTGCGGGGTTTTGAGTGTTTGTATGGCTCACATCTGGGTCGTGGAGTGGAAAGACAAGTTGGCTATGTTCCGGACATGCTCAAGTTCTCCTTGGAGTTTTAGTATTCTCTGTTCGAGCTGAGAAGCGGCATCATTCGGGACCTGAGTACCCCGACTGTCAGAAGCCTATGGATGTTCAGCTAGTGTAGTTTTTTCCTTTCTGATGTTATTCAAGTCTTCCATCTTTGCTTTTCCCTTGCCTTTAGGTGGACTAGGAGGAGGAGAAGGTGGAGGGCCCCTGGATCTTGTATGATATGTTGATGATGCCAGAATGCACGAACCAACCTTTGGGGAGGGGAATAATAAATAAGAAATAAAATAAAAACAAAAGGTAACCAAGTTAGTTAGGATTATGATTAAATTATTTGCAGTATTTAAACAAATGTTACAAGAACGTAAATGCGTGTCCTAATTTGGGTGCCTCGTTGTGCCCGAGGTAGGCCTAGCGAAAAGTTTATTTGGAGAACTTAGATGCCAATAAATGCCTCATTTCATTAATATAAAATAGACGAATCCCAAAACGATGCTTAAATAACAACGGAAAATAAGTCCCTAATGGCACTTGGACTTATTACATTTATGAAAGAAAAAGTAAATCTAGCATATTTGGTCCCAGAAGGACCTTCCCCAGATTCGATATTCTTGATTCGATCAAACAACTTTCCCAGCTCTCGTAGTCCTATCAGCAGGTATGCTCTAGCCAAGTGTCCTCCTTCGCTCCCTTCAGCGTTCTAGCAATCCTCGATCCTCTTTATGACTTTGTCCTCCAGCTCCACTATACCTCGCACCAGATATTACAGCTTTCTGTTGGAAGTGATACCCATCTCTTTCAACTCCTCGATCAGCCTCCTAATGGTCTCATGTATTTCCCTGTGCTCGTTCTCGGAATAGTGGACCCTTTTGCGCAGTCGGTTGTACTTGATTTGAGCCTCAGCATATTCATATATGGTTCTATTACCTCGACTGATTCCCGGCCTCACTACCCCATCAAAGTTGTCCTTCAACCACGCCGGGAGAGAGGTGCACATCCAGCATGGTACCTATCTGGCTCAATAGTAGTTTTCTCCATGATGATTTTGTAGTGTTATATGTGCTGAGTTTGGCACTTGTAAGGGACGTCATCGTCCTGGATATCCGCTCTGAAGTGACCCATCTTTGCAACCCTTGGTACAACCTACTTTCTGCCTGCCTGCCTCATGACTCGAATAGAAACATAAGGGTATATTCCCCTCAACCCAATCAGCACTAAGTGTAGAGCATCGCTAGATCTGATGATAAACTCGTCCGTCGGGAACTATTTGAACATCCATTGCACTTGTTCCTCGGTCAGATTGTTAATAAATTCCACCCACTCTTTGGCACTTTCCGGCTGAGAAAATCTATCCAGAATGTAGGTCATCCGCTTGGGGTGATGTAAACAAATATGGTCATTCCAAGCCCTTCGCGGAAGTTCTTGGTGATATTGGCCCCTTTGAAGATGTTCTAATAGCCATAACTGCAGCAACAAGTTACAACCCTCAAAATATTTAACCTCTCTTTGACAACGCTCCTAAGCCCGATAGATGTCGGCTAAGATCATAGGGACAATAGTTTATGTTTGTCCATCTATCCCTTCCATCAAAGTCCTGGAGACCATGGCTAGTCTTGTGTGAATCCTTTCCCTTTTCATCGGGAACACTATCAAGCCCAAAAAGCACATAATAAACATGAACACTCTACGGTGGATGTGACCCAGAGATGTGATAGTGAACTCGTCATGGTAGGTATGGTACGATTTGCTATGAACGTATCTTTCATACAAATATTCATAAGGTATGTAGGATTGTTGTAAGCATTCTAGTTCAGCATTTTTCTTCAACCCCATCATTTTTAAAAACCCTTTACTAGTGCAGTTCTCAGGTACCAACAGCCCCGGGCTTTCCCAAGCCAGTCAAGCTAGTCCTCCTATTTCTTCTAAGAGTGGTGTCATTTCAATATTCCCAAAGCGGAATACAGCTCTTTCACTGTCCCAAAACAAAGTCACGACCTCAATCAACATATTGTTTGGCTGGATGACCAAAAGAGAAGGTAAATTGCCCAGATGTTTCCTCACGTGTTTCTTATCACTTGAAGGAAGGTCTTCCCACCAGTCTAGGAGCATTGGTGGAATATTTCTGACCGTACTGAATCTGGGGACCTCGTGCCTCATTTTCTGCAAGACAAAAATGGTTAGCCGCTTTTCCCCACCAGATTCGACTATTTATACACTTATGATTAGCATTTTGGCATTTGGTTCTCCAAATTAATGCAGAGAACGTGATTATGTCCATTGGGATCATGAAAATCCCGGTGGACTTTTGGATAAGGCTCGTCTTAAAGGGTTATTGTGCGGACTACAAATTAACTCAGTTAGGTTTGACAATGATGCATGTAGCATAATGAGAGTAAGGTTACTATGGGGGTCTAGACCGGTACACTGAATCGGTTTTTAACAACTTGAGGGGGAAAGGCATGGAACCGTTAACTGCTTTGATGATCGATTGATTTTACCGTAATTAAGCTATTCCAAATTCAAAGGGTTATATAAATTGGAAGAACGCAACCACTCATCAAGCGTTGTTGTAGGATTTGTTTAGGCACGAGTGGAATATGATGTTAAGCATGATTTATGCAGCAATATATAAGCAATAAATAACATGTTGTCACGTACTTGCACAATATGAAAGTGATAAATACAACAGTTATAATTGAAAACGGTTACAGAAGAAAACCAAGAAACATGTCAGATTCGTATTGGAAAAATAAATACATGAGAAAATAAACAGTTAATCTCACATAAAGGGGGAAAGGGAAAAGGTGCAGGTATTAACAAAGTAAGGCACATTTAGACAAATTCACAAAGCGGTTTGTTATTGTAAAAGCTTAGAATCCCCAGCAGAGTCGCCATGCTGTCGTGCCCCCCTTTTTTTCTCTCCTTACGAATAGTCAGGCTTTTTGATATTATTGGGACAACTCGTTTCCTTTTGGGAAAGGGGTACAAGAAATTGAAGAGTCGCCACCTAATGGATTAAGGTGCGTTAGGCACCTACTACGGGTTATTTATAAAACCAGTTTGTGTTGCCCATGATTGGGTAAGGGCTTGAAGTTACTTCAAGGGGAAGGTGTTAGGAACCCCTCGAGGTCCACAATGGTGGGTCCCGACCAAACTTACTTTGTGAATTGGTTAATTAGCAAATAGGCAATCTAAGCACACATATGTAAAGAAATAAAGACTTTGACAGGTAAGCAGTCTAAGCAGACATATGTAAAGGGGAGAAAGGAGGTCCTAAGTTGTTTATCCTATAGGATCATATCCATTCAATTCCCGGTAATCACTCCTCAATTAGAGGGGCTACACGTTGCATTGTCGCACATGTCATCATATCCTTTTACTACCAATTGTCCCACCCCTTAGTGGTTATATAGCGAATTTGATTAACAAACTCTAAGCGTGTTGTTACTCATCCCTTCCTTGTGGTCCCGGGGGAGTTTAGGACCTCCAGACTTAGGTAGTAATAGAGAATCCTAAGGTATTTAAAAGGAAAAAATCTAGGTGACAGCAAATAACACATAGGACAATCAAATATGGGGAGCAATTAAGGAGCTCATGTTTACCTCCACATATATAGTCAAATAAGAAGCACGTTTCAAACACAGATTCAGGTAATTTCAGAGGAGTCCTAGAATAGGGTATCTAGGTGGGTCTCAAAACACAGAATATACAACATTGTTTTAAATATTAAGTGACAGGACCCTAATAAGTTGGCCTACTGAATTTTCAAAACTTTTAAACTCGAGCAGTTTTATAAATAATCAGAGCACAGTTTCTCAGTTTTTTATAAGGACATTAATCACCTAAGGCTTGCCTAGGCATGGGGCTATATGCAATTATAGTTACAGGAGCTGTTTAAACAATTTGAAACTATTCACCCTATAAGCATGTTGATCTAGGTCATAAAGATAACAACAAGTGATTTATACCAGCTTGATATTAGAAACATGATATCTATGCGTGAGTCCATTTTTAAACCTTTTCATAGACAGTTGTTTATTTAGTCGAAATAGACATGGTTAAAAACATATGCAGACAGAGTCCTAAAAAACGATATCTCATGCACAAAGGGATGATTATTTTTTATTAGGCAGGATTATTTAGTAGAAGGATTTCTAAGTGACAACACTTATGCAGAACCAGAAATTGAATAGTGATTTATAACATGCAATATGCTGAAGCAATAGACATGCTCGTCCTAACATAATATATCTAATTGTCACGACCCCAAATCCTAACAGGTCGTGATGGCGCCTATCGTGGAACTAGGCTAGCCACTATCACATAACTACACATTTCTTTAAATAAAAATCCTCAAAATCATTATAAGCAATATAATTTTTTTTCTAAGTCTTTAACAAAGCATAATATAATCTAACAGTCTAAAACCATTCCCCAGGACTGGAGTCAACAGATCACGAGCATCTAAAAATAAGACTAATACTGCTAATTTCATAATACAATGTCTAAAAATAATACTACATAAGAAATGAAGGAAGGGAAATGGAGAAGGTGTGGACGCTAGACAACTACCTCAAAATCCCGAATGCTGACGCCGAACGGACTCAGATGACTACTGCTCAGAACTAGTACATAGATCTTCACAAAGAGGTGCAGAGAGTAATGATGAGTACGCCAACTCAGTAGTAATGAAAATAAATCAAGTCTGAAGATAAGAAACACACAGTACCAAAACACCAATTCAAAAATAGTAAAATATTGAGTCTTAATAAAGTATACATTTAATACATATGTTTAGAAACCAATTTCCGTGAAAATTCTTTGAACAAGTATATTTTCCAATGTTTCTCAGTAAAAATTCCAAAAATATCATTATAAATGGATGATATGAATCATAATCAGAACTCAGCAAAAATATCATCATAAACCGCCCCTCGTGCCAAATCATCACTCCTGATAAGTCACTCGGCACCTCACCATCAATGAGTAACAGTCACTCATACCTCCCAATCACTCTGTACTCGGCACTCGCACTCAGTAGGTACCTGCGCTCACTAGGGGTGTAAAGACTCCGGAGGGGCTCCTACATCCCAAGCGCTATAAACAGCCAAGTCATGGCAATCATCACTTAGGAACTCAGACTCTCTCATATCATAAATATCCTCACAATATTTTCCCTCGGCCTCACTCAGTCAGACACTCACAACATGCCACACGGGTAATAAATAAACGTGGTTCTCGACCCAAAACAGTATTTCATTTCAGAAAATAATAATATCAACAAATATGAGTATCAAACAATTTAGCAAGAAATACTGTGTAAAATCATAATTACTACGAGAGGACTATCAGGAAAATAGCCCCCAAGGGGTTAAAATAGATCGGCACTAGGCCCCAAACGTGGCTTACATCCCAAATATATAAAAACATAGTAATACTATTATCATATGATTTGAAAGCAGTTTCGCAACTCAATAGTTGCCTTAAAAGGAACCAATTTCCAAATTTCCTATTCGTTCATGCCCCACACTCGTCATCCAGTGTGTGCGTCACTCCAAAACAGTGAAAGGATGTAAAGTCCGGGGTTTCATACCCTTAAGACAGGATTTAAAGACAATACTTGCCTCAAACTAGCCCGCAAAGCTACTCCGCGACACTCTTGCCCCTCGAATCAACTGCCAACTGCTCCAAATTTATCAAAATTAGATTTTTCACATCAAAATACTCTAGGAAGATGAAACTCAATCGAAAAATATCAACTTTATGCACAATTCCCAAAATTGGCAAAAACCCGACCCCCAGGCCCACATGTCGGAACTCGACAAACTTTATACCAAAATGATCCTCATCATCTCACGAGTCTGTACATATAAAGAATGCTGAAATCGGAGTCCATTTGACCGTCAAATCACCCCTAGAAGGTCTCTTAAACTCAAGCCCTAATCCTCACCTTTTCCACTGATTTTTTCCAATTAAACACCACTAATTAGGTCTTAATCACATATGATCGACTTAATAAGTCCAAAAACCTTACCTCAATGAAGATCAATCGTTTTCCACTTCAAAAACCCTCCAAAAGATCGTAACCCGCAATAACAATGGTGAAAAGAAGACTAAAAATCTCTAAGTCCTCTTTCTATACTTTCTGCCCAGGATTTTCGCACCTACGGCCCTTTTCCTCGCATCTGCGGTCCGCACCTGCGCTCAAGACCACCGCACTTATGGTTTTTCATTAAACGGCCCAAATCCCGCACCTGCGGTCCAGTGTCCGCATATGCGACTTTCCCCTGGGTCGACCGAATTCTGCATCTGCGGAGACTTTTTCCGCTCCTGTGACCCGCACCTGCGGCTGCCCATCTGCAGATGCGGTTACACCAGAAACATCATACCAACAGTTGATGTTGCACATTTCAAGACCAAAAACCCTCGTTAACCATCTGAAATCAGTCCCAAGACCCTCGGGACCCCAACTAAACATACCAACACATCATAAATGATCATCCGGACATAGTCGCACCCTCGGAACACCCAAAATAACAACAAAACACCAAAATCACATCAAATTCAAGCCTATGAACTTTTAAATTTCTAAATTCCACCAACGATGATGAAACCAACCAAAACACATCTGATTGACTTGAAATTTTGCACACATATCCAAAATGACATTACGATCTGTTCCAACTTCCGGAATTCCATTCTAACCCCGATAGCCTATTTTCCACTGCCGACCAGAAATCACCAAAAACTAACTTTTGCCAATTCAAGCCTAATTCTACACCTGACATCGAAAACACATTCCGAACACACTCCTACGTCCCAAATCACCTAACGAAGCTATCCGGGCCATAAAATCCACATTCGGATGTTGTTTACCAATAAGTCAACTAAAAAGCATATTTTAGAGACTAAGTGTATTAATTCTCACTAAAACCATTCCGAACCCAAGCCAGCTGACTCCAAGACATCGTAAACAGTATAGCCAACCTATGACAAGGCTAAACAAGTAATAATAATGCAGATTCTATGGAACGACCGGACGGGTCGTTACTTTCTCCCCCCTTAAACAAACGTTCATCCTCGAACGAGTCTAGAAACATACCTGAAGTCTCAAACAAGTGTGGATATCTGCTTCGCATCTATCCCTTGGTCTCCCAAGAAGCCTCCTCCACTAGATGACCTCTCCATTGTACCTCCACTGAAGTTATATCCTTAGAGCTTAACTTTCTGACCTGACGACCCAAAATGGCCACTGGCTCTACCTCATATGACATATCACCATCGAGTTGAACTGTGCTGAAGTCCAAAACATGAGACGGGTCACCAACATACTTCTGGAGCATCAACACATGGAATACCGGATGAACACTCGACAAGCTGGGTGGCAAGGCAAGTCTATAAGCCACCTCTCCAATCTTCAGAAGCACCTCAAACAGGCCAATAAACTGGGGACTCAACTTTCCTCTCTTCCCTTACCTCATAACACCATTCATGGGTGATACCTTCATCAGTACCTTATCACCCTCCATGAAAGATATATCCCAGACCTTACGGTATGCATAACTCTTCTACCTAGATCGCGCCGTGCGAAGTCGCTCCTTAATCAACTTCACCTTCTCCAATGCATCCTGAACCAAATTTGTGCCCAATCGCCTAGCCTCACCTGGCTCGAACCAACCAACAAGAGATCTATACCTCCTACCATATAAAGCCTCATACGAGGCCATCTGAATACTGGACTGGTAGTTATTGTTATATGCAAACTCCGTGAGTGGCAGAAATTGGTCCTATAAGCCCCCAAAATCAATCACACAGGCACGCAACATGTCCTCTAAAATCTGAATAGTCTGTTCCGACTGCCCGTCGGTCTGAGGATGAAATGTTGTGCTCAACTCTACCTGAGTACCCATACCTCTCTACACGGCCCTCCAAAACTGAGATGTGAACTGAGTACCTCTATCAGAAATGATTGAAACTGGAACTCCATCCAATCGGACAATCTCTCTGATGTAGATACCAGCTAATCGCTCCGAAGTATAAGTAGTACTAATAGTAATGAAGTGTGTGGAGTTGGTCAGCCGGTCCACAATGACCCAAATAGCATCAAACCCCTTCGAAGTCCGTGGAAGCCCAACTACAAAGTCCATGGTGATCAACTCTTACTTCCACTCCGGAATATCTAACCTCTGAAGTAATCCACCTGGTGTCTGGTGCTCGTACTTGACCTGCTGGCAGTTGAGACACCATGCTACATACCCAACAATGTCTCTCTTCATCCGCCTCCACCAATACTGCAGTCTTAGATCCTGATACATCTTCGCGACACCCGTATTGATGGAATACCGTGAGCTGTGGGCCTCTGCTAATATCAACTCTCAAAGCCCATCCACATTGGGCACACAAATATGGCCTTGCATCCTCATAACTCTGTCATAACCAATAGTCACATCCCTGGCATCACCTCGATGGACCTCGTCTGAAGAACTAACAAGTGTCGGTCATCATATTGGCGTACTATAATCTGATCATAAAGAGAAGACCGGGAAGCCATGCTAGCTAATACCCGCAGAGGCTCTCACAAATCCAATCTCACCAACTGACCCGCTAAAGCCTGAACATCACGTGCTAAAGGTCTCTATACTGCTGAAAGACAAGCTAGACTCCCCAAACTCTCGCTTCTGCGACTCAAGGCATCGGCCACTATTTTGGCCTTCCCCGGATGATACAAAATAGTGAGGTCATAATCCTTGAGAAGCTCTAACCACCTCATCTTATGCAAATTCAAGTCCTTATGCTTTAGCATATACTGCAAACTACGATGATCGGTAAAATCTCACACTGTACCCCATACAAATAATGGCGCCAAATCTTCAAGGCATGGACAATGGCAGCTAACTCAAGATCGTGCACTGGGTAATTCTTCTCGTGCACCTTCTACTGTCTAGACGCGTAGGGAATTACCCTACCATCCTGCATCAGTACCGCTCCCAAACCAACTCTTGAATAATAAAAATACCGGAGTTGTGGTCAATGGTGACTTGAGCTTCTGAAAGCTCTCCTCACACTCATCAGACCATCTGAATAGAGCAACCTTCTGGGTCAATCTAGTCAAGGGTGAAGCAATAGAAGAGAATCCCTCCACAAAGCGACGGTAATATCCCGCCAAACCAAGGAAACTCCTAATCTCTATAGCTGAGGACGGTCTGGACCAACACTGCACCGCCTTAATCTTCTTCGGATCAACCTGAATACCCTCACTAGACATCACGTGCCCCAAGAAAGCTACTAAACCAATCCAAAACTCACACTTGGAGAATTTTGCGTAAAGCTTCTCCTCCCTAAACCTTTGCAACACAACCCTCAAATGCTAAGCATGCTCTTCCTGGCTACGGGAATATACCAAGATGTCATCAATGAAAACCATGACGAAAGAATCAAGGTAAAGCTGAAACACGTTGTTCATCAAACACATGAACGCGACTGGGGCATTGGTCAGCCCAAATGACATAACCAGAAACTCATAATGACCATATCTGGTCCCGAAAGCAGTCTTCAGAATGTCAGAATCCTGAATCTTCAACTGATGATATCCGGACCTTATGTCAATCTTGGAGAACACTCTAGCTCCCTGAAGATGGTCAAACAAGTCATCAATACGGGGCAAAGGATACCGGTTCTTCACATAACCTTATTCAGTTGCCGATAATCAATACACATGTGCATGGAACCATACTTTTTCTTCACAAACAACACCGATGCACCCCAATGTGACATACTAGGCCGAATGAACCCCTTATCTAGATGTTCCTGAAGCTGCTCTTTAAATTCTTTCAACTCCACTGGTGCCATACTATAAGGTGGAGTATAGATAGGCTGGGTGCCTGGTAGCAAATCAACACCAAAATCAATGTCCCTGTCAGTTGGCATGCCTGGTAGGTCTATAGGGAATACGTCTGAAAAATCACGGACCACGGGAACAGAATCAATAGAAGGAGTCTCACTACTAACATCCCTCACAAAAGCCAGATAAGATTCACATCCTTTTTCAACCATACGCTGAGCCTTCAAGTAAGAAATTACTATGCTAGGAACATGCTCAATAAACCCTCTCCACTCAACTCTCGGAACTCCGGGCATATCCAAGGTCATGGTCTTAGCGTGACAATCAAGAATAACATGACATGGGGATAACCAATCCATGCCAATATCACATCAAAATCAACCATGCTGGGCAACAACACGTCTACTCAGGTCTTCAGACCCCCAATGGATATCACACACGACCGGTATACACGGTCCACAATAATAGTATCGCTTATCGGAGTTGACACATGAACAGATGTAACTAAGGACTCATGGGGCATACTGAGAAAGTGAGCAAAATACGACGAAACATAAGAGTATGTGGAACCGGGGTCAAATAAAGCCAAAGGATCACTGTGACAGACAGAGATAGTACCTGTAATCACTGCATGGGAGGACATGGCATCAGACCTAGTTGAGAGTTCATATATACGTGGCTGACCTCCACCTGCTCGACCTCCCCCTCTAAGGCGGCCCCTGGCTGCCTGACCTCCACCCCTAGCTACCTGGGTGGAGAGTGAAGTGACTGGGGCTGAAGTCGAGGGTTGTCCCCTCTGTTGAGATGAACTACCAGAAGGACGAGGACACTGCCTCCACCCATGTCCAAACTCTCTACACTCGAAGCAACTACCTGGAGCTGGAGATGGGGACTGAAGAGAACCCCTACCACCAGGATAGACACCGGATGAACCATGCAAAGAAGAACCCTGGAATGATGATGCTCTAGAGGAACTATGAGCTGGAAAGGCACTAAAGGAAGAACGTCCTGGATGCGAGCTGTGGGGACCCTGCCCCGAAGATGTGCCACTATAAGTTGGGCGAGCTGACTGAGGAGGACTAAATGGCCGACCTCTATTGTGTTGAAACTGCCCTCTCAAAGGAGCACCACTGTAGCTACCTGATCCCCGAGGCCTCTTGGCCTCCCTCTCCTCACGCTCATTCCTGCGAACCGACTCAATATCTCGAGCAATGTCAAGAACCTGCTCGAATGTAGCTCCATACACTCTCTCCCTGGTCATCAAAATCCGAAGTTGGTAAGTGAGACCATCTACAAACCTCCTGATCCTCTCCCTATCTGTAGGGACTAACTCGGACGCATGTCGAGCCAACTCAAAAAACCACATCCCGTACTTTGTATCTGACAACTCTCCCTGGCGCAGCTGCTCAAACTGTTTGCGCTGCTCCTATCTGTGGGACTGAGGAACATACTTCTCCAAAAAGATAGTGGAGAAGTGCTGCCAGGTGAGGGGTGCTGAACCAACCGGCCTATGCCTCTGAAATGCCTCCCACCAAGTGAAAGCAGCACCAATAAAATGAAATGTAGCAAACGAGACCCTACTGGTCTCCAGAATCCCAGCAGTACGGAGTATCCTCTGGCACTTATCAAGAAAACCCTAGGAATCTTCACCCTCTGTGCCGCTGAAAGTCGGAGGCTGAAGTCTACTCAACTTCTCAAGCTTGCGCTGCTCATCCTCGGGCATAGTCGGGACCACATAGTCCTGAACTAGAGCAACCGGCTAGGCTAGGACTTCCCCCGATGCCTGAAGACCCTACACAACCTTCTCAGGTGTCCGGGCAGCTTGAGTCTGGGTGCCTCCCCCAGCCTGAGATATAGCGGCAGTAGTAGACATAGCAACTGCCTGAGCTAGACTAGTACATTCTGTCAAGATCTTATCAAGGGTCTCCTGAAGACCCGGAATGATAATGGGCACTGCCGGTGCCTGAGCCTGTCTCGCTGGGGCACCCTCAGCGGGAACCTGATCCTAAAAAGTAGGGGGATCCACTGGTATTGTCCCGGCTGCTGCACGGTCTGGTCCCCTAACTCCACCACGACCTTGACCCTTTGTGGATCAAGTTGGTGTCTAGTAACCCTGATCCGTAGCGCGTGTCCTCACCATCTGTGAGAGAATGAAACAACATGAGTTTAGATTTCCAGAATCAATAAAATGGCAGGACAGAGTTCAAGAAAATGAGATTTTTCCTAAGAGTTTTGTAGCCTCTCGAAGATAAGTACAGACGTCTCCGTACTGATCCGCCAGACTCTACTAAACCTTCTCATGACCGTTGAGTCCTATGAAACATAGAGCTCTTATACCAACTTGTCACGACCCGTAATCTTAACAGATCGTGATGGCACCTATCATGGAACTAGGCTAGCCACTATCACATAACTACACATTTCTTTTACTAAAATTCCTCAAAATCATTAGTAAGAGGTATAAAAAAAAATTCTAAGAATTTAACAAAGCATAATATGATCTAACAGTCTAAAACCATTCCCCAAGACTGGAGTCAATAGATCACGAGCATCTAAGAATAAGAATAATACTGCTAATGTCATAATACAATGTCTACGAACAAATTCTAAATACGAAATGAAGGAAGGGAAATGGAGAAGTTGTGGACGTTGGACAACTACCTAGAAATCCCGAATGGTGACGCCGAATGGACTCAGATGACTACTGCTTAGAACCAGTACCTGGATCTACACACAGAGGTGCATGGATAATGATGAGTACGCCAACTCAGTAGTAATGAAAATAAATCAAGTCTGAAGATAAGAAACGCAAAGTAACAAAACACCAATTAACAAATAGTAAAATACTGAGTCTTAATAAAGTATACATTTAATACATATATTCGAAAACAAATTTCCGTAAAAATCCTTTGAACAAGCATATTTTCAAATGTTTATCAGTAAAATTCCCAAAATATCATTATAAAAGGATAATATGAATCATAATCAGAACTCAACCAAAATATCATCATAAACCGCCCCTCGGGCCAAATCATCACTCATGATCAGTCACTCAGCACTTCACCATCACTCAGTAACAGTCACTCAGCACTTCACAGTCACTCACACCTCCCAATCACTCGTCACTCGGCACTCGACACTCGACACTCGCACTCAGTAGGTACTTGCGCTCATTGGGGGTGTAAAGACTCCGGAGGGGCTCCTACAGCTCAAGCGTTATAAACAGCCAAGTCATGGAAATCATCACTCAGGCACTCGGCCTCTCTCATATCATAAATATCCTCACAATATTGGCTCTCGACCTCACTCTGTCAGACACTCACAGCATGCCACTCAGGCCATAAATCAACGGGGTTCTCGACCCAAAACGGTATTTCATTTCAGGAAATAACAATATCAAAAAATACGAGGGTCAAACAATTTAGCAAGAAATACTGAGTGTAAAATCATAATTACTACGTGAGGAGTATCAGGAAAATAGCCCCCAAGGGGTTAAAAAAGATTTGCACTAGGCCCCAAACGTGGATTACATCCCAAATATATAAAAACATAGTAATACTATTATCATATGATTTTAAAGCAGTTTCACAACTCAATAGTTTCCTCAAAAGGAACCAATTTCCAAATTTTCAATTCGTTCACGCCCCACACTCGTCATCAAGTGTGTGCGTCACTCAAAACAGTGAAAGGATGTAAAGTCCGAGGTTTCATACCCTCAAGAAAGGATTTAAAAACATTACTTACCTCAAACTAGCCCGAAAAACTACTCTGCAACACTCTTGCCCCTCGAATCAACTTTCAAATGCTCCAAATTTATCAAAATCATATTTTTCACATCAAAATACGATAGGGAGATGAAACTCAATCGAAAAATATAAACTTTATGCACAATCCCCAAAATTGGCCAAAACCCGACCCCCGAGCCCACGACTCTGAACTCGACAAAATTTATACCAAAATGACCCTCATCATCTCACGAGTATGTACATATAAACAAAGCTGAAATCGGAGTCTATTTGGCCCCTCAAATCACCCCTATAAGGTCTCTTATACTCAAGCACTAATCCTCTCTTTTTCCACTGATTTTTCCCAATAAACACCACTAATTAGGTCTTAATCACATATAACCGATTTATTAAGTCAAAAAACCTTACCTCAATGAAGAACATTCGTTTCCCTCTTCAAAAACCCTCCAAAAGCTCGGAACTCGCAATAACAATGGTGAAAAGAGGACTAAAAATCGCTAAGTCCTCTTTTTATACTTTCTGCCCATGCTTTTCGCACCTGCGGCCCTTTTCCTCGCACATGCGGTCCGCACTTACGCTCAAGACCACCTCACTTATGGTTTTTCATTAAACGGACCAAATCCCGAACCTGCGGCTCCACTTTCGTACCTGTGACCTCGCAGGTGCGGTCAAGTGTCCGCATCTGCGACTTTCCCCTGGGTTGACCAAATTCCGCATCTGCGGAGACTTTTTCCGCTCATGCCACCCACACCTACGGCTCCCCATCCGCAGATGCGGTTACACCAGAAACATCACACCAGCAGCTGATGGTACACATTTCAAGACCAAAAATCCCCATTAACCATCCGAAATCAATCCCGAGCCCCTCGGGACCCAAACCAAACATACCAACACATCATAAATGATCATCCGGACTTAGTCGCACCTTTGAAACACCCAAAATAACATCAAAACACCAAAATCACATCCAGTTCAAGCCTATGAACTTTGAAATTTCTACATTCCACCAACGATGCTGAAACCAACCAAAACACATCCGATTGACCTGGAATTTTGCACACATATCCAAAATGGAATTACAAACCTTTTCCAACTTATGGAATTCCATTCCAACCCCGATAGGCTATTTTCCACTGCCAACCGGAAATCACCAAAAACTAACTTTCGCCAATACAAGCCTAATTCTACACCGGAGATCGAAAACACATTCTGAGCACACTACTAAGTCCCAAATAACCTAACGAATCTATCTGAGCCATAAAATCTGCATTTCGATGTCGTTTACTAATAATTCAACTCCCCGATAACTTTTCCTACTAAAAAGCTATTTTAGAGATTAAGTGTCTTAATTCTCACTACAACCATTCCGAAGCCAAGCCAACTGAATCCAACACATCGTAAAAGGTATAACCAACCTATGACAAGGCACAAACAGTAATAATAATGCAGATTCTACGGAAAAACCGGCCGGGTCGTTACACTAATGCACAAATTTAGCATGCAAATTAACATAACAATTCTAAAACATAGTTTCTAGTGCATCATACTATCACAACCCAAATCCTAATTCAAGTTGCGATGGAACCCAACAGCGGGGTTAGGCAAGCCGATATAACCTTCACTAAGTGATACCCTTCCCATTCAGTCAAACAAATCAATAATTACCAGTCTAAAACAACTAACATGATACTAGCCTTGAGTGAAGGTAAAATCATAGTAAATGAAAAGACGAAATAAAACATATACATAGATACACAACCCAAAACCCAAAAATAAATATACCGCGTGTATGCCACGAACTAGTGTCACGAGTGTCACGGGCAACTATTGAATATACGCCCGGAATGACAATGGGCACTTCCGGTGCCTGAGCCAGTCTCGCTGGGGCACCCTCGGCGCGAACCTGATCCTAAATAGTAGGGGGATCCACTGGTACTGTCCCGGCTGCTGCACGGTCTGGTCCACTAACTGCACCACGACCTTGACCCTTCGTGGATCCAATTGGTGTCTAGTAACCCTGATCCATAGCGCGTGTCCTCACCATCTGTGAGAGAATGAAACAATATGAGTTTAGATTTCCAGAATCAATAAAATGGCAGGACAGAGTTCAAGAAAATGAGATTTTTCCTAAGAGTTTTGTAGCCTCTCGAAGATAAGTACAGACGTCTCCGTACCGATCCGCCAGACTCAACTAAACCTACTCATGACCGTTGAGTCCTATGTAACATAGAGCTCTTATACCAACTTGTCACGACCTGTAATCCTAACAGGTCGTGATGGCACCTATCGTGAAACTAGGCTAGCCACTATCACATAACTACACATTTCTTTTAATAAAATTCCTCAAAATCATTAATAAGAAGTATAAAAAAAATTCTAAGACTTTAACAAAGCATAATATAATCTAACAGTCTAAAACCATTCCCCAGGACTTGAGTCAATAGATCACGAGCATCTAAGAATAAGACTAATACTTCTAATGTCATAATACAATGTCTCAGAACAAATTATAAATACGAAATGAACGAAGGGAAATGGAGAAGTTGTGGACGCTGGACAGCTACCTAGAAATCCCGAATGGTGACGCCGAATGGACTCAGATGACTACTGCTCAGAACCAGTACCTGGATCTACACACAGAGGTGCAGGGAGTAATGATGAGTACGTTAACTCAGTAGTAATGAAAATAAATCAAGTCTGAAGATAAGAAACGCAAAGTAACAAAACACCAATTCACAAATAGTAAAATACTGAGTCTTAATAAAGTATACATTTAATACATATGTTTGAAAACCAATTTCCGTAAAAATCCTTTGAACAAGTATATTTTCAAATGTTTATCAGTAAAATTCCCAAAATATCATTATAAAAGGATAATATGAATCATAATCAGAACTCAAAAAAATTATCATCATAAACCGCCCCTCGGGCCAAATCATCACTCATGATCAGTCACTCAGCACCTCACCATCACTCAGCAACAGTCACTCAGCACTTCACAGTCACTCATACCTCACAATCACTCGTCACTCGGCACTCGCACTCAGTAGGTACTTGCGCTCATTGGAGGTGTACAGACTCCGGAGGATCTCCTACAGCTCAAGCGTTATAAACAGCTAAGTCATGGCAATTATCACTCAGGCACTCGACCTCTCTCATATCATAAATATCCTCACAATATTGGCTCTCGACCTCACTCTATCAGAAACTCACAGCATGCCACTAAGGCCATAAATCAACGTGGTTCTCGAACCAAAACGGTATTTCATTTCAGGAAATAATAATATTAACAAATCCGAGGGTCAAACAATTTAGCAAGAAATACTGAGTGTAGAATCATAATTACTACGTGAGGAATATCAGGAAAATAGCCCCCAAGGGGTTAAAAAAGATTTGCACTAGGCCCCAAACGTGCCTTACATCCCAAATATATAAAAACATAGTAATACTATTATCATATGATTTTAAAGCAGTTTCGCAACTCAATAGTTTCCTCAAAAGGAACCAATTTCCAAATTTTCAATTCGTTCATTCCCCACACTCGTCATCCAGTGTGTGCGTCACTCCAAAACAGTGAACGGATGTAAAGTCCGAGGTTTCATACCCTCAACACTCTTGCCCCTCGAATCAACTTTCGAATGCTCCAAATCTATCAAAATCATATTTTTCACATCAAAATACGATAGGGAGATGAAACCTAATCGAAAAATACCAACTTTATGCACAATCCCCAAAATTAGCCAAAACCCGACCACCGAGCCCACGTCTCTGAACTCGACAAAATTTATAAAAATGACCCTCATCATCTCACGAGTATGTACATATAAAGAATGCTGAAATCAGAGTCTATTTGACCCCTCAAATCACCCCTAGAAGGTCTCTTAAACTCAACCTCTAATCCTCTCTTTTTCCACTGATTTTTCCCAATAAACACCACTAATTAAGTCTTAATCACATATAACTGATTTATTAAGTCCAAAAACCTTACCTCAATGAAGAACATTCGTTTTCCTCTTCAAAATCCCTCCAAAAGCTCCAAACTCGCAATAACAATGGTGAAAAGAAGACTAAAAATCGCTAAGTCCTCTTTTTATACTTTCTGCCCATGCTTTTCACACCTGCGGCCCTTTTCCTCGCACCTGCAGTCCGCACTTGCACTCAAGACCACCTCACCAGTGGTTTTTTATTAAACGGACCAAATCCCGAACCTGCGGCTCCACTTTCGCACCTGTGACCTCGCAGGTGCGGTCCAGTGTCCGCATCTGCAGACTTTCCCCTGGGTTGACCAAATTCCGCATCTGCGGAGACTTTTTCCGCTCCTGCCACCCGCACCTACGGCTCCCCATCCGCAGATGCGGTTACACCAGAAACATCACACCAGCAGCTAATGGTGCACATTTCAAGACCAAAAATCTTCGTTAACCATCCGAAATCATTCCCGAGCCCATCGGGACCCAAACCAAACATAGCAACACATCATAAATGATCATCCGGACTTAGTCACACCTTCGAAACACCCAAAATAACATCAAAACACCAAAATCACATCCAATTCAAGCCAATGAACTTTGAAATTTCTACATTCCACCAATGATGCTGAAACCAACCAAAACACATCCGATTGACCTGGAATTTTGCACACATATCCAAAATGACATCACGAACCTGTTCCAACTTATGGAATTCCATTCCAACCCCGATAGCCTATTTTCCACTGCCAACCGGAAATCACCAAATACTAACTTTCGCCAATAGAAGCCTAATTCTACACCGGAGATCGAAAACACATTCTGAGCACACTACTAAGTCCCAAATAACCTAACGAAGCTATCCGAGCCATAAAATCCGCATTCCGATGTCGTTTACTAATAATTCAACTCCCCGATGACTTTTCCTACTAAAAAGCTATTTTTAGAGACTAAGTGTCTTAATTCTCACTACAACCATTCCGAAGCCAAGCCAACTGAATCCAACACATCGTAAAAAGTATAACCAACCTATGACAAGGCAGAAACAGTAATAATAATGCAGATTCTACGGAACAACCGGCCGGGTCGTTACACTAATGCAAAAATTTAGCATGCAAATTAACATAACAATTCTAAAACATGATTTCTAGTGCATCATACTGTCACAACCAAAATCCTAATTCAAGTCGCGATGGCACCCAACAGCGGGGTTAGGAAAGCCGATATAACCTTCACTAAGTGATACCCTTCCCATTCAGTCAAACAAATCAATAATTACCAGTCTAAAACAACTAACATGATACTAGCCTTGAGTGAAGGTAAAATCATAGTAAATGCAAAGACGAAACAAAACATATACATAGATACAAAACCCAAAACCCAAAAAAATATATACCGCGTGTGTGCCAGGAACTAGTGTCACGAGTGTCACGGGCAACTACTGAATATACAATGACTACAATATATACAGGGTCTCAGTCTGAATGAAATAGACAGGGACTATAAAAATATAAACTCCAAGGTGCTGCTAGGAAGTCGCCCGGAAAGCGGCTCACCGTGAAGTATGACCTGAAAATCAGATGGACCAGCCTCCGGACCTGTACAGTCAAGTACAGAAAAGGAAAGAAAGTGCAGCATGAGTACATATATATAAATATGTACCCAGTGAGTATCCCGTCTAAACTCGAAGAGGTAGTGACGAGAGGTCGACTCGGTACTCACTAAGGTCCAGCAACATAATATAGAACAAGATAAGGCTATAGAAATAGGCATGCAAAACAGTAAACAACAAGTATATGAACACATAATGTAACACAAGTAAGAACACCAAGTACCAGTTCCTCTTATCCAACAATACCTTGCCAATACTGTCATATATGATCAAGACTCAAGTGTACTTACACCGACACGGACAAGACAACCGGCTGGAGTCATAAGGTAGGTCATAAGGATTGAGGTCATAAGCTCCCCACGATCGTGAATCATACATGCGACTCGTGTGGTGACTCGATAGTAAAATCTCCCCACGATCGCGCATCATGCCTGCAACTCGTGTGCTGACTCGATAGTAATAAGCTCCCCACGATCGCGCATCATGCCTGCGACTCGTGTGATGACTCAATAGTAATAAGCTCCCCACGATCGCACATCATGCCTGCGACTCGTGTGCTGACTCGATAGTAATAAGCTCCCCACGATCGCGCATCATGCATGCGACTCATGTGCTGACTCGATAATAATAATAGTATTTACATATAGGTACCTACGGGTACCGACTCGACCATGAACTCAACAGGATTGTGGCAATATCATATCAATGATAGCCAATTAAGATTTACCTCATCATAGTTTTACCTCTCCCATGTTCATTCAACAATAAACACAATTTATAATACATACAATGGTTCAAATAAGGCATGAAATGGCATGCTCGTGGGTCCTACGGCTACCCGACATAGCAATATAGTCGCCACGTACGGACTCTCATCACTTGGTACGTACGCAGACCCCTCAACCTGTACACATAGCAAACAAGGAACCTACGGGGACATTTCCCCCTTACAAGTTTGGAAAGGAGACTCACCTCGTGACGATATCACCCCTTGGATCAAGGATGCGCAAGAATCTCCGAAATTCACCCTCGACGGCTCGCTACTAACCAAACATGGTATAATTGAATTAATTTAGGTTCCAAGAAGAAGAATTATAAATAAGTCCTAAAATTAAGCATTCTTGACCATTTCCGGAATTTCGACCCCAGGCCCACACGTTTGGATTTCGAAAATTCTTGAAGGAATCACCTACCCGAAGTCTAAGGATCGAAGTTATGTGATTTATACAAGGATTCGTAGCCTCAAATGAATAATTCACCAATTTATTCAAAGCCCTAGAATTTCTATACAAATTTTATATCTTTTTGATTCTTTAGGAATTAAACCCGTTGAATTCTATGCATAATAGTGAAAAATAGAAGAGAAATATTTACCTTTACAGTGGGTGGTCGTGGGAGGTGTTGCTCAAACTTGGATGCTCTCTAATGGAGGTTGATGGTGGATAAAATGAAGAAAACCCTTCTTTTTTGACATTTAAAGGGGATGGCAACAGTGATTTCCGCACCTGCGACCTTGGGACCGCAGGTGCGGTCTCTCACCTGCGAGAATATCATCGCCCCTGCGGAAAAGGGCCTAGGAACCTGGCATCGCACCTGTGGAGAAGGAGTCTGCACCAGCGGTCCAGCTCCTGCGGAAGAAGGGTCGCGCCTGCGATGGGCGTCGCACCTGCGAAGGCTGGACCGCAGGTGTGGACTCGCACCTGCGACTGAAAGACTGTAGTTGCGGTCACACCAGAAGTAGCTGCACCAGCAATGGTTTTTGCTGGTTTTTGGCCTCGTGCGGGGTCCAGGAGGCACCTGGGCCCACCCGAGCCCCTGTCTAAACATACCAACAGGTCCCAGATAATAATACGGACTTGCTCGAGCCTACGGAACACTCATAACATCGCTAAAACTCAAATCACCCTCCCAAACCCCTGAAATCATAACCTAATACTTTGAAATTCCTAGAATTCATTTCATTGCGCCGAACGGTCTATACTACTCACAATGACCACAAATTTTGCAGACAAGTCATAAATGACTATACAGAACTATTCCCGGTCCCGAAATTCCGTTCGGACCTCGATAGCATAAAGTCCCATTTCAAGCCAAATGCTCCTAGGTCGTTAGAAACCCGAGCCGAACATACGCCCAAGTCCGAAATCATCATACGGAGTTACTGGAGCTATCAGAACTCGATTCCCAGGTCGTTTGCTCAAGATGTTGACCGAAGTCAAACTTGGCCAAATAGGCCAACCTTAAGGAACCAAGTGTTCCTAAACCAATCAAATAATTTCCAAATCCCGAACCACCCGCTCCCGCAAGTCATAAAGCACGAGTAGCCACTATGGAAGGTTTCATTTAAGGGAACATGGTCTTAATACACAAAACGACCGGCTGGGTCGTCACATTCTTCCCCTCTTAAACAAACGTTCGTCCTCGAACGGGTCTAAAATTGTACCTGAAGTGCTGAAAAGCTACGGATATCTGCTCCGCATATCCTCATCGGACTCCCAAGTCGCCTCCTCGGCTGGCTGGCCTCTCCACTGAACCTTAACTGCAGAAACTATCTTGGACCTCAACTGGTTGTCCTGTCTATCAATAATGGCCACTGGCTCCTCCTCGTAACTCAACTGCTCGTCCAACTGAATAGTGCTATAATCAATCAAGTGAGAGAAGTGGGCGTGATACCTCTGAAGCATGGATACGTGGAAAACTAGATGAACACCTGATAAGGCTAGAGGTAAAGCAAGCTCATAAGCAACCTCTCCGACCCGCTTCAACACCTCTAAAGGACCAATAAACCTGGGGCTTAGCTTGCCTTTCTTCCCGAATCTCATGACGCCCTTCATCGGCGAAACCATCAGCAGGACCTTGTGTCCCTCCATGAATGCTATATCACGCGCCCGTTGATCCGCGTAGCTCTTTTGCCTAGACTAAGTTATGCGAAGCCTCTCCTGAATCACCTTCATTCTCTCCAAGGCACTCTCACCAAATCTGTGCTATATAACTTGGCCTCGCCAGGCTCAAACCACCCAATGGGAGAACGACATCGCCGACCATATAGAGCCTCAAATGGAGCCATCTTGATTCTGGACTGATAGCTATTATTGTACGCAAACTCTGCCAAAGGCAAGAACTGGTCCCACTGACCTCCAAAATCAATCACACAGGCCCTGAGCATATCCTCTAATATTTGAACCGTACGCTGTGACTGGCCATCAGTCTGAGGATGAAATGCTGAACTGAGGGCTATCTGAGTGCCCATCTCACTGTGCAAAGCTCTCCAGAAGTGCGAGGTGAACTGAGGACCTCAATCTGAGATGACAGACACCGGCACACCATTCAGTCGGACAGTCTCTCTCATGAAAATCTGAGCCAGCCTTTCTGAAGTATAAGTAGTAGCCACATGAATGAAATGCGCTGATTTGGTCAGTCTATCCACAATGACCCAAACTGCGTCAACCTTCCGCAATGTCCGAGGCAACCCAACTACAAAGTCCATGGTGATGCGCTCCCACTTCCACTCCAGAATGGGCATCTGCTGAAGTAGGCCCCCTGGCCTCTGATGCTCGTACTTGACCTGCTGACAATTAAGGCACCGAGCTACATACCGCACAATATCCTTCTTCATCCGCCTCCACCAGTAATGCTGCCTCATATCACGGTACATCTTCGTCTCCCCTGGATGAATAGAATACCTCGAATTGTGCGCCTCTACTAGAATCCTCTCCCTCAAGCCATCAATATCAGGAACACATAATCTACCCTGGAGTCTCAGTACACCATCCTCGCCCAAGGTAACATCTTTGGCCCTACCCTGGACCACGGTATCTCGAAGCTGTGCCAAACACGGGTCATCAAACTGTCGAGCCTTGATCTCTCCCAATAACGAAGACTGAGAAACTACATGAGCTAGAACTCGACGAGGCTCAGAAAGATCCAATCTCACCAGGAGATTGGCCAAGGACTGAATTTCCAAGGCTAGAGGTCTCTCCTCCGCTGCAATGTAAGCTAAACTGCCCATACTCGCTTCTCTCCTGCTCAAAGCATCTGCCACTACATTTGCCTTGCCCGGGTGATACGGAATAGTAAGATCATAGTCTTTTAACAACTCAATCCATCTTCGCTGCATCAGATTAAGGTCCTTCTACTTAAATAAATGATGCAAACTGCGATGGTAAATGAAGACCTCACAAGACACGCCATATAAGTAGTGTCGCCAAATCTTCAAAGCATGAACAATCGCTGCCAACTCCAAGTCGTGCACAGGATAGTTCTTCTCATGAACCTTCAGCTGGCACGAGGCATAAGAAATAACTCTTCCATCCTGCATCAACACACATCCTAACCCGACGCGTGAAGCATCGCAATATACAGTATACGACCCTGACTCGGAAGGCTGGAACTGAGGTCAATGCTGATTTGAGCTTTTGAAAGATCACCTCACAGTTGTCTGACCATTGAAACGGGGCATTCTTCTGAGTCAATCTGGTCAATAGGGCTGCAACAAAAGAAAACCCCTCCACGAACCGACGCTAATAGCCTGCTAAACCCAGAAAGCTCCTGATCTCTGAAGCTGAGGTAGGACGCGGCCAACTCTGAACTGCCTCTATCTTCTGAGGATCAACCTTGATACCCTCTCCTGAAACCCCATGCCCCAGAAATGCCACCGACTCCAACCAAAACTCGCACTTGGAGAACTTAGCATATAGCTTCTTCTCTCGCAAGGTATGAAGCACAACTCTCAAATGTTGCTCGTGCTCACCCAAGCTCCATGAGTAGATCAATATATCATCAATGAAAATAATAATGAAGAAGTCGATATACGGCCTGAATACCCTATTCATCAAGTCCATAAATGTTGCTGGGGCATTAGTAAAGCCAAAGGACATCACTAGAAACTCATAGTGACCATATCTGGTGCGGAATGCAGTCTTCGGAACATCAGAAGCCCGAATCTTCAACTGGTGATAACCTGATCTCAAGTCAATCTTAGAAAACACACGAGCACCCTGGAACTGATCAAACAAATCATCAATGCGCGGTAGAGGGTACTTATTCTTGATGGTCACTTTATTCAACTGGCGGTAGTCAATGCACATTCGCATAGACCCATCCTTCTTCTTCACAAATAAGATTGGAGCACCCCACGGCGACACACTCAGCCTGATGAACCCCTTGGCCAACAACTCCTCAAGCTGCTCCTTCAACTCCTTTAGCTCCTTAGGAGCCATACGATAAGGGGGAATGGAAATAGGCTGAGTATTTGGAGCCAAATCAATACAGAAGTCAATATCTCGATCTGGAGGCATGCCTGGAAGATCTGCAGGAAACACATCTGGAAACTCCCGAACAACCGGTACTGAATCAATGGTAGGAGACTCGGCGGTGGTGTCCCGCACATAAGCAAGGTAAGACAAACACCCTTTCTCGACCATGTGCCGAGCCTTCATAAAAGAAACGACACTGCTGAATGCACTAACTGAAGAACCCCTCCAATCCAATCTCGGCAACTCAGGCATGGCTAACGTAACAGTCTTGGCATGGCAATCCAACACATCATGATAAGGAGATAGCCAATCCATGCCCGAAATAACCTTGAAATCAACCATATCAATCATTAACAGGTCAGCCCTGGTCTCAAGCCCACAAAAAGAAATCACACAAGCTCGGTAGACCCGGTCTACCACTACAGAATTGCCAACACGAGTGGACACATACAAAGGAGAACCAAAGGACTCACAAGAAACATCTAGAGAATGGGCAAATAATGCTGAGATATATGAATATGCAGACCCTGGATCAAATAACACTGAAGCCTCTCTACCACAGACAGAAATAATACCTGTAATCACAACGTCTGAGGCCACTGCGTCCGCCCTGGCCGAAATAGCATAGAACCTGGCTATAGCACCTGATGACTGAGATCCCCCAGGAAGAGCTGGAGCTGAATGATCCCCTCCTGACTGGCTTCACCCTCTAGGACGGCCCCTGCCAATCTGACCTCCACCCCTAGGTGGTCGAACTGCTGGTGCGGGACCCATAGGCTGGTGACTCTGCTGAATGGCCTTGCTCCTAAAGCGAGGGCAATCCCTCTTCACGTGGCCTAAGTCCCCACAATCGTAACATCTCATATGTGACATACCCTGCTAGCCTAAAGAGTAAGAGTCCGAATGGCTGGAGGACGGTAGGAGCACTCTGGCATGGCACTGAACTGAGGCCTCACTGAGACACCCCTGGGAGGAAATAAAGGTGCTGAATATGAAGGCCTACTGAAATGACCTCTGCCCCTAGCTGGGGTACCCCTGAAGTCACCTATGAATCTGGCCCTCTTATCCTGCTGACCTAACTGATCCTGCTCCCTGCTCCTCGTACGGTAACCCTCGATCCGTCGAGCTATCTTGACTACCAGCTGAAATGGGGTACCCATATCTACCTCTCTAGCCATGGAGGTCCTGATACCTGGATGTAAGCCTGCCATAAACCGTCGCACCCTCTGAGCATCAGTGGACAATATCATAAGGGCATGGCGGGATAACTCTGAAAACCTCGCCTCATAGTCAGTCTCAGACATCTGTCCCTGCTCTAACCTCTCAAACAGACCCCGAAGCTCCTCCCTCTCAAACGGTGGAAGGTATCTATCTAGAAATAGCTGTGTAAACTGCTCCTAAGTAACCGGTGGAGAACCTGCTGGCCTACTGAGCACATAAGACTGCCACAATCTGTGAGCTCTGCCCTCTAACTAGAAAGTGGTGAAATCTACCCCGTGTGACTCCAATATCCTCATATTGTGCAGTGTGTCCCTGCACCTGTCGATGAAATCCTGGGCATCCTCACCCTGCTCGCCCCCGAAGCCTGGAGGACGAAGTCTAATCCATCGGTTTAGTAACTTCTGCTGGTTGCCCTCTGCAATGTGCCTGGGCTGTGGCTGTGCTACTATAGGCTGAACCCCAATCACGGGCGGTGTACCCGGAATAGGATGTGCTGCTGTCGGTCCTGTGGCCTGAGTGGTAGGGGTCTGAACTCCCCCTCTTGCCTGAGAAGTAGCAGGATCTGATGGAAGTACCCCTGCCTGGGACATAGTGTCCATAAACCTCAATATGCGGCCCATAACCTCCTGGAAGCCTGGCACCGTCATAAAGTCTGCTGGAGCAGGAGCAATTGGAGGCAACTCATCCTCCTCCTCGATAATAGGATCCTCAGGTGGTGCAACTGGTACGGCTCTGGGACGTCCTCATCCTATAACTCGGGCAGGTGCCCTACCCCTGCCACCACCACGACCTCGAGTGGCGGGGGTAGCGGCCTCTCCTGGATCAGGTACATGAGAAGCATGCGTCCTCACCATCTGTGAGAGAATAGAAGATCAAGTTTGAGTACATCATAGATTTCACGATAGGATATGAACAAAAGGAGTTTCTTAACACACCATAGCATCCTGAAGATAAGTACAGACGTCTCCGTACCGATCCACAGGACTCTACTGGGTCTGCCCGTAACTCGTGAGACTACGTGAACCTAAAGCTCTGATACCACGTTGTCATGACCCAAATCCTAATTCAAGTCGCGATGGCGCCCAACATCGGGGTTAGGCAAGCCGATATAACCTTCACTAAGTGATACCCTTCCCATTCGGTCAAACAAATCAATAATTATCAGTCTAAAACAACTAACATGATACTAGCCTCGAGTGAAGTTAAAATCATAGTAAATGCAAAGACGAAATAAAACATATACATAGATACACAACCCAAAACCCAAAAAAATATATACCGCGTGTGTACCAGAAATTAGTGTCACGGGCAACTACTGAATATACAATGACTACAATATATACAGGGTCTTAGTCTGAATGAAATAGACATAAGACTATAACAAAAGAAACTTCAAGGTGCTGCTAGGAAGTCGCCCGGAAAGCGGCTCACCGTGAAGTATGACCACGCTATCAATATCTTGCACCGGCCTGAAAATCAGATGGACCAGCCTCCGGACCTGTACAGCCAAGTACAGAAAAGCAAAGAAAGTGCAGCATGAGTACATATATATAAATATGTACCCAGTGAGTATCCCGTCTAAACTCGAACAGGTAGTGACGAGAGGTCGACTCGATACTCACTAAAGTCCAGCAACATAATATAGAACAAGATAAGGCTAAAGCAATAGGCATGCGAAACAGTAAACAACAAGTATATGAACACATAATGTAACACAAGTAAGAATACCAAGTACCAGTTCCTCTTATCCAACAATACCTTGCCAATACTGTCATATGTGATCCAGACTCAAGTGTACATATATCGACATGGATAAGAGAACCGGCTGGAGTCATAAGGTAGGTCATAAGGACTGAGATCATAAGCTCCACATGATCGCGAATCATACATGCGACTCGTGTGCTGACTCGATAGTAAAAGCTCCACATGATCGCGCATCATGCCTGCGACTCGTGTGCTGACTCGATAGTAATAAGCTCCCCACGATCGCGCATCATGCCTGCGACTCGTGTGCTGACTCGATAGTAATAAGCTCCCCACGATCGCGCAACATGCATGTGACTCGTGTGCTGACACTATAGTAATAGCTCCCCACGATCGCGCATCATGATTGCGACTCGTGTACTGACTCGATAGTAATAAGCTCCCCACGATCGCGCATCATGCCTGCGACTCGTGTGCTGACTCGATAATAATAATAGTATTTACATATAGGTACCTACGGGTACCGACTCGACCGTGAACTCAACAGTATTGTGTCAATATCATATCACTGATAGCCAACTAAGATTTGACTCATCATATTTTTACCTCTCCCATGTCAATTCAACAATAAACACAATTTATAATACATACAATGGTTCAAATAAGGCACGAAATTGCATGCTCATGTGTCATACGGCTACCCGACATAGCAATATAGTCGCCACGTACGGACTCTCATCACATGGTACACACGCGGCCCCCTCAACATGTACACATAGCAAACAAGGAACCTACGGGGACATTTCCCCCTTACAAGTTTGGAAAGGAGACTCACCTCGTGACGATATCACCCCTCGGATCAAGGATGCGCCCGAATCTCCGAAATTCACCCTCGCCGGCTCGCAACTAATCAAACATGGTATACTTGAATTAATTTAGGTTCCAAGAAGAAGAATTAACAAGAAGTCCTAAAATAAAGCATTCTTGACCATTTCCGGAATTTCGACCCCGGGCCCACACGTTTGGATTTCAAAAATTCTTGAAGGAATCACCTACCCGAAGTCTACGGATCGAAGTTATGTGATTTATACAAGGATTCATAGCCTCAAATGTATAATTCACCAATTTATTCAAAGCCCTAGATTTTCTATACAAATTCAATGATTTTTTTTATTCTTTAGGAATTAAACCCGTTGAATTCTATGCATAATAGTAAAAAATAGAATAGAATTACTTACCTCAACAGTGGGTGGTCGTGGGAGGTGTTGCTCTAACTTGGATGCTCTCTAATGGAGGTTGATGGTGGATAAAATGAAGAAAACCCGTATTTTTGGACATTTAAAGGAGTTGGCAACAGTGATTTCCGCACCTGCGACCTTGGGACCACAGGTGCGGTCTCGCACCTGCGAGAATATCGTCGCCCCTGCGGAAAAAGGCCTGGGACCCTGGCATCGCACCTGCGGAGAAGGAGTCCGCACCAGCGGTCCAGCTCCTGCGGAAGAAGGGTCGCGCCTGCGATGGGGGTCGCACCTGCGAAGGCTGGACCACAAGTGCGGACTCGCACCTGCGACTGAGAGACCGCAGGTGCGGTCACACCAGAAGTAGCTGCACCAGCAATGGCTTTTGCTGGTTTTTGGCCTCGTGCGGGGCCTGGGAGGCACCAGGGCCCACCCGAGCCTCTGTCAAAACATACCAACAGGTCCCAGATAATAATACGGACTTGCTCGAGCCTACGGAACACTCATAACATCGCTAAAACTCAAAATCACCCTCCCAAACCCCTGAAATCATAACCTAATACTTTGAAATTTCTAGAATTCATTTGCCGAACGGTCTATACTACTCAGAATGACCACAAATTTTGCAGACAAGTCATAAATGACTATACGGAACTATTCTCGGTCCCGAAATTCCGTTCGGACCTCGATAGCATAAAGTCTCATTTCAAGCCAAATGCTCCTAGGTCGTCAGAAACCCGAGCCGAACATACGACCAAGTCCAAAATCATCATACGGAGTTACTGGAGTTGTCAGAACTCGATTCCGAGGTCGTTTGCTCAATATGTTGACCGAAGTCAAACTTGGCCAAATAGGCCAACCTTAAGGAACCAAGTGTTCCTAAACCACTCAAATCATTTCTAAATCCCGAACTACCCGCTCCCACAAGTTATAAAGCACGAGTAGCCACTATGGAAGGTTTCATTTAAAGGAACGGGGTCGTACTACGCAAAACGACCGGGTGGGTCGTCACACATACAATCCTAGAACATGGTTTCTAGCGTAGATTAACATAATGTAAATCCTAAAGCATGATTCCTACCTAACATTACCCCACAGGATTATATAGCTACCATCTCTTTTTACTATTTTCCCCAATATCTGTTTACAAGAATTATTACAGACCAAGATTGCATAAATTACATAAATAAAATATAAATTATCAATAGGGATCCTGATGCAGGCCCAAAGCAAACCTGGGAGTACCAGGCCTTCAATGTGGTCTCACAGTGCTAGGAATCTCATAGACAATTTGTGTCTAGATGTGTCAGAGTTCCCTAAGGACCTTAAGAATCCCCAGCACTGCTCATAGCCAGACTTTTCACAATACGGACTAATTATGTGCAGTGTGGAAGGGCTATCCCCAGTGTGCCAGAGTTCAAAAGAATCTCAGGGGATCCCAAGGCAGTACACACGCTGGAGGGGCAGAACCTATTGACCTAAGATGAAAGTGATAGTGCTTGACATAGTTTTGAAAGATTTAGTGGAAAAACAATATAGAGATGACTCTTGGGGTGAAAGTTTTTCTGAAATAAAAACTAGTTTAGTAGCAAAAACAATTTGAAAAGGTTATTAAATCACTTTTGAAATCAGCAAACAAATCAATTGGTCATAGAACAACCAAATTTGGAAACACTTGGCAAACAAATTTCACACAGGAAGGGGATGGGGATACATAGAATACACATTAAGGGGTCATATACGGGATTCATGGATGCATATAAACAGCAAAATGCACTAAATACTCAAGAGCTTTATAGAATTAATAGTTTAGTCATGATGGTGGGTAATTGAGACATTGATCAAGGATTACAGTGAAGCCATGTTGAAAGAAAATAAACACTGGACATGATCAAACACACAACTAGAGTCAGTCGGATGACTTAAGAGATTAGGTAACTAACATTATTTCATCAGTAAATGATAATAGACAATGGGTAAATAGACATGTTGAACAAACATCAGACAAACTACCAGTTTGAGAAGAATTGGCAGGAACTTACATATACATGCTATACAACCAGCAATTATAGACAACTATAGTTTATGTATGCTAATCACATATTGAACAAAACAAGATTAGACATGCTAACCAAGGCAGTAGAAAAGAACAAGAATTGAATTCATAACTAGTGAACTGGGACAGTAAAGAAACACATAGAGCTTTAGGTTTCAGAATTAAACTGAAACATACCAATTATGGAAGAGAGCACAACAGGTAAAGCAAGTGCAGTTCAATATCTAGCCTTGGCTTAGAGCCGACTAGATCAATGAATATTACAAGTAGCAGAGAAGAAAAAAGAGAGAGTTTGAGTTTAAGTGTGTTTTCGAACTTATGTTCGTGTGTTGAGACGTAGAAATAAGAGTGTATATATAGTAGTTTAAGAGCAGAATAAAATAAGGTAAAGGAAATCATCATTCAGCTATTAAAGGAACAACATAATCAATTACACACAAAATCAGCATGGTCTTCCCTCAATTAAGGTAATTACCCAACAGTAAAGGACATGAGATATTTAAGGACAGAAAATCAAATCAGACTTAAGAAAAGGGGTAAATAAGTAGGAGTCTTATTAAGGAAATAATCGTGAAGAATCAGTAAATATTACAACTGATTGAATAAGGTAAGAGGGACAACTAAAGTCACAAACAAGGGAATAAATCAGGGATTGTGCACATAAGTTTTAACAAAGCGAATCAGTAAATCAAAATTCAAACTAATGCTGATTTATGGGGAAGAAAATATCAATTTCCACAAATAGACAAATAGGCTAAATAAAATTTCATAAACACATAGAAATTAGCTGAAAAATTGACTCAGAAACTCTAATAGAGATGAACTAGGGTAAAAATCACAAGACACTGAATTAGACTAAGGGAAAATCGTGCAAGTCAAAGAACAAAACGAAACAACGCAACAAGTAACACAGAAAAACTCAGAATAAACATAAGAAAATTAGGGTTTTAGCAAAATCGACTAGGATTTAGGCAAACTTAGCATAAATCGGTCAAAAGCACATAAGAACAAATGATTAAGAATTAAAAGATCAGAAACCCTTTGAGAATATGACTTTCAGTACACCCTAGTTTAGGAGAAACAAAATATCAGTTGAAAAAACATAAAACTTTCAAGGAAAACATGTGAAATATGTTCAATTCGTCTCAGATCTGTACAGATCAGAGAAGATAAAAGATAAAAGTTAGGGTTTAGAAAGTACAACAAAGACGAGATCATTGACATAGGAAACCATGGATTTTTAACGAATATAAGAGGAATCTTACTCAAGGTTGAGCCAAATAGCCAGAAACAGGCAAGAAAACTCAAAGGTGCGAAACAGACCTGCCTAGGTCCCTTGAAATCTCCTCAAAAATCTAGGAGACGAAGATACCATAGCACATAGGAGGCCATTATAGGCCTGAGGTGATGAAGAATCACCATGGAACGGCAGTGTAAGCCGGTGACGACGGGGAAATTAGGGTTTGGCTAGAGAGCGATTGAGAGAGAAGGGGGAAGGGTGACGGTGGGGGGAAGGGATGAAATGACTTGGGTTAGGGGTTTAGGTTAGTTTAATTATGGTAGGAAGATCCTGGACCGCTGATAAACAATGATCAGCGACAAGGATTGGCTAATGTATTGGGTCAGGATGGTAAGGGATTTGGGCCTAATGTCTTTTGGGCTGATTTATAAGGATATTGGGCTGGTTAATTTAGGCTAAAATTGAAAATAAAAGAGGTTGTTTATTAAATATCCAAAATAATTGAATAAAAATGAATTTGTAAAATAATTAACTAATTATAAAATGATTTTCATGCATAGAAATGTTTTAAAAATAATTATTTAGTATATTAAAATACAATGGACAAATTCCTAGTAAAATAACACAAAACGGTATGCGTGGGCTATAATTGCAAAGTTATTGCATTTATAATCAAAAGGTGCCAATTTGGCTATTTATGAAATAATTTGAACCATATAGGACCATTAATAGTAATATTGTCACGACCAAAAATCTATAGGTCGTGATGGCGCCGGACACCACTGTCACGCAAGCCACCCTTCAATAAGTTAAAATACTTTCATGTTTAACATTTTCGAAATCCTTACCTTTATCTGCATTTCATAATACGACAGGAAATCAATTTATTATAATAAGATATATCTCATCACATCCCCAGAACCCGGTGCCACAAGTACATGAGCAACTTCTAAGAATCTATACAATTAACAATGCTTGTCCGAGAAATAATTGGACAAAGACTATAAAGATAAAAATGTAAATACATAGAAGGGAGACTCTTCCAGCTGCGGAACGCCTCTGGATGAATGCAGCTCGTATAAGTCTCCAAGTCGATCCCTGTACTATAAAGGTACATGTGCAACAAAATGCACAGAAAGTGTAGCATGAGTACATATACATATATGTACCCAGTGAGTATCCCGTCTAATCTCGAAGAAGTAGTGACGAGAGGTCGACTCGACACTCACTAAGGTCCAACAATAGCGATATGACAGAATATGATGAAAGTAGTAGGCATATGAAGAACGTTAAGCAACAAATTACACATATAAAGCACTGACGTCTGGGGAATTTCTGAAAAATACATAAATCCCTATTTTCATCCCCTTTTTCCTCAATTATCAAAATAGATGACAGTTTCCACTTTCTTTTCCTCAGATTGTCTGACAAATCCATATCTCTGAGATAGTACCAAATAAATCTTAAGTACATAGGTGTAAGATAATAAACCATAGGTGCATATCAAATAGGGGTAATCCAAGTGATAACTGAAAAGGAACACCAATGTGTCTTACCCTCTTCTCGACAAATACCTGACAGTCCAGTCATAAGTGACTCAGAACTCAAGTGATCATATACATACCAGGAAAAGACAACCGGCCGGAGTCATAAGGGTGGTCATAAGGACTGAGGTCATAAGCTAACCCACGATCGCGAATCATACATGCGACTCGCGTGCTGACTCGATATAATAAGCTAACCCACGATCACGCATCGTACCTGCGACTCATGTGCTGACTCGATAATGATAAGCTGACCCACGATCGCGCATCATACCTGCGACTCGTGTGCTGACTCGATAATAATAGTAATAAGCTGACCCACGGTCGCGCATCATACCTGCGACTCGTGTGCTGACTCGATAACAAGTGCATATTTATATAAGTACATATGTTTACCAACTCAACAGTGAACTCAACAGGAGTGTGCCAATACCACGGATAGTCAACAGGGATTTAAATCATAATGTCTTACATTTCCATATCATTTCAGCAGAATTATACAATTCCTAACACATATACAAGGTACAAATAGGGCACATAAAGGCATGCTTGTGAATCCTCAAGCTACCCGACATAGCAATATTTAATATAGTCGCCACGTACGGACTCTCGTCACTTGGTACGTACGTGGCCCCCGCAAATAATTACATACAACATGTAGAACACCTATGGGGATAATTCCCTCTTACAAGGTTAGAAAGGAGACTCACCATGTGTCGAATATACCTCTCGGACCAAGAACGTGCCCGCAACTCCGAATTCTACACCTGAGGATTCGTAACTGGAGTAGGAAAAATCCGTATAATATTCTTTGAAAAAGTTGCACCGTACTTCTTTAGAATCTTAAAATCTCACGTTGCTATGACTTTAATAATTCTTGTTGGATTCCTCTTGGTTGCAAGAATTTACGTTGGTTAATGAAAGGTTGAGAATCTGGTTTGATGTGTTTGAAAATGGGAAATTGAAAAGTGATAAGAATGATTAACATTTTTTCCCACTTTGATTGTAGTATTTTTGAGATAGAAAAGATTGGAAAGTGAAGTGAATGTGTAACTATCATATTAAGCCACCTGATAAGAATTGGTCAAGAGTCACTAGACTCTCTTTACATTGCTGCCACGTTCATATATTGATATTTATCTAAAGTTTTCAATTAATTTAATTAAGTAATTTTCTGCTACCCGGTAATTAACCAATTACCCGTATAATTTTAAAAATTATCTCAAATTACCTAAAAATACTACTCATTTTTAATATACTTTATATATCATATGATCACGGCCATATGGTACCTTGTATGGTACTAGTCCATAATTATCAAATTGTATCGCTCGAACCGTACTTATCCCAAATTAGCCATTTTCAACGAAACTCGTTTTCTTTAACTTGCTTCCCCTATCACCTTCACGAATATACTTATCACTTGTTTGAAATAGCATAATCCTTATAAATTCAAAATAAATCTCATTTAGGGAAACGGGGTCCGATAACACAAAACGACCGGTCGGGTCGTTGCACTCTCCCCCACTTAAACAGACGTTCGTCCTCGAACGTGCCAAGAACTGCTTTTGAGTTATTTGGAATCACTACTTCACAGCTCGTGTGGCCGCAACCCAGTTGAACGCATAAGCTTGATAAAATCTGAAGATATCCTCCTTTATCCATGCAGCAAGTTCCGAACTCAGTTCCAACACCAGAAATTCTCTTCCAGGCCTGTTTTCTAATATGTGAACAACGTATCAACCACTACACGAGAAACCAGAACTAAACTGCGTACCTTTGCTGGATTAGCGCGATTCACCGCATAATCCATCATCTAACCACAATGACGCGTCCTGAACCTTAATAGCCAAAATTCTACGAATCTGATGCTCTCAATACACTTTATAAGATATACACATACATCCTGCTATAATGCTGACGATACCATCCCAACAGAGGAGATGTGTAGAAATTCTAACCAATNAGCCAAAATTCTACGAATCTGATGCTCTCAATACACTTTATAAGATATACACATACATCCTGCTATAATGCTGACGATACCATCCCAACAGAGGAGATGTGTAGAAATTATAACCAATTGCAGAGTTAACCAAACATTGAATCCTTCCTCTTGACTAAGACCACCATCTCACTACAAACCAATAAGGGTAACTGTCCTTTAATGCATTAACTTAATCATATTGCACCGATCCCTGACGCAATAACCTCGTCTCACCTAGTATGAACTGTTTAGACCACAAATCACCCCAGACATGACCAACTAGAAAGCACGATATCACAATGCGCCAATAGGCCACAACTCGAACATGATACATAAAGAATTGACTAAGGAAGGGACTAACTCAATTCACGCAACTAATATGAACTTTCCTCAGAATACATGAAGTATAACATAAGAGAAATAAATATAGAGAACCGTACTCATCATCACATTGTTGCGGTGTGCAACCTGATCCTAATAACATGCCAATACGCCGACAATCCGCAATCTCATGAGAACACAATCTTATAACCCAACCGCAGATGGTGGAACTCCCCCACTTAGCCCGAAGCTACTTTGTGAATCATTCTAGACACTGCTAAGATCATTTCTCCCCTGTTAACAAAATCTTGCTCAACCAACACCAATCTATCAAATTCATCTAAATTCTCCCGCTAGAATCCCATTAAAACTCAAATTCTCTAGCATCCTTCACATATTCGGCCTCCTACCGAATAGCCACTAGAATCCCTTGAGAAACTTTGCCAATCACACAAGCGGTAAACTACTCATAAGGGATAACCCACCTGTGGAATTCACCAACTGACACTTTCCAACAATGCTGCGGCGCACACCGTCTGCAACATCAATACTTCACCCTAAACTTGTTCTCATTTACCAACTTTACCTGTCGGTTCGCTTCTCATGGAAACCTACTAAATGCGCTACAACATCTTCAAATTCACCGCCATATAGCATCTTTCCTCGTCCCTAACCACTCTTCCCTGTCGCATCCAACCTTTCGCTGATAACCAACAGTTCAGATTAAGCTCGAAGACCTAATCCCTGTCCACTAAAATTCTCAAACCACTCCAACTCCTCCTCAAGGTAGGCAGCCATCTTACCACTGAACTCATAGGCTACACTGCCACTCTCCCCCATAGTTAAACTCATTCCTTTAAGAAACTACCCGACTTCCGACTCTGACGCCTGGCATCTAGAGATTTAGCCGCCACCTGACACTTCTCATATGTCTTGTCTCCCTTCATCGCATGCTTCTCAATTTCGGCCTCAATTCAATATCATTCTCTGTGGCTCTTGAACCAGCAGATCACCACGACTTCAAACTCCCCGAAGATCGTCTTTCTCGAGCTGCCTTTATTAGAAGTAACTATTCAATTCTGAACCACTACACACCACGTTCTCTGGCAACCGCTTCTTCAACACTCTAACCCAATGCAACCAAAGAGCTATAACACAGGTGAACTTAACACATGTTATTAGATCAAACAACGATACCACAACACAGGTGAATACTCCACCTTGCTCGTTAACACCAAGTCTTACTTCCTTACCAACTAGAATAGATCGTTCATAGTCCAAACGCCTTTCCTCTACCGGAACTAAAATACTGAAATCTCGAAACCCACTCTGAGAAGACCTCCCTTCGAGCCATTCATCACCCCGACATATGGGCAAGCATTTTACAGTCATAACAACACCGTGCGATAACCGACCGTAAGTATCTTAACATCATGAGCTTAGTCTCAAGGCTCCCAGACACACAACTACTGAGCTGGAATAACATAATATCCTTTTACAGGGCGATAGCAACAACCCAAACACTATGTACGAAAACATCACGCATCATATCTGTAGCACCATTACAAGTCCTCAAATTCCCGATTCATAACAAGCGCTTCGCGACGCGTAATATTAAGTAAGAAGAACATAGGCATAAGCCTTAAGGGAATCAAATCGCACGATGTGGAATCGAAAAGGGAAGTACTCCTAACAGCCCTATAGCCTCTCGAAGAAAAGTACAGACGTCTCCGTACTGAACCGCAAGACTCTACTAGACTTGCTCATGACTCGTGAAACCTAGGGGAACCTAGAGCTCTGATACCACGTTGTCACGACCCAAAATCTATAGGTCGTGATGGCGCCGGACACCACTGTCAGGCAATCCACCCCTTAATAAGTTAAAATACTTTCCTGTTTAACATTTTCGAAATCGTTACCTTTATCTGCATTTCATAATACGACAGGAAATCAATTTATTTTAATAAGATATATCTCATCATATCCCCAGAACCCGATAACACAAGTACATGAGCAACTTCTAAGAATCTATACAATTAACAATGCTTGTCCGAGAAACAAATTGGACAAAGACTATAAAGATATAAATGTAAATACATAGAAGGGAGACTCTTCCAGCTGCGGAACGCCTCCGGATGAATGCAGCTCGTATAAGTCTCCAAGTCGATCCTTGTACTATAAAGGTACCTGTGCAATAAAATGCACAAAAAGTGTAGCATGAGTACATATACATATATGTACCCAATGAGTATGCCGTCTAATCTCGAAGAAGTAGTGACAAGAGGTCGACTCGACACTCATTAAGGTCCAACAATAGCAATATGACAGAATATGATGAAATTAGTAGGCATATGAAGACAGTTAAGCAACAAAATACACATATAAAGCACTGAAGTCTGAGTAATTTCTGAAAAATACGTAAATACCTATTTTCATCCCCTTTTTCCTCAATTATCAAAATAGATGATAGTTTCCACTTTCTTTTCCTCGGATTGTCTGACAAATCCATATCTTTGAGATAGTACCAAATAAATCTTTAGTACATAGGTGTAAGATAATAAACAACATGTGCATATCAAATAGGGGTAATCCAAGTGATAACTGAAAAGGAACACCAATGTGTCTTACCCTCCTCTCGACAAATACCTAACAGTCCAGTTATAAGTGACTCAGAACTCAAGTGATCATATACATACCAGGACAAGTCAAACGGCCAGAGTCATAAGGGTGGTCATAAGGACTGAGGTCATAAGCTAACCCACGATCGCGAATCATACATGCGACTCGCGTGCTAACTCGATATAATAAGATGACCCACGATCGCGCATCGTACCTGCGACTCATGTGCTGACTCGATTATGATAAGCTGACCCACGATCGCGCATCATACCTGCGACTCGTGTGCTGACTCGATAATAATTGTAATAAGCTGACCCACGGTCGCGCATCATACCTGCGACTCGTGTGCTGACTCGATAACAAGTGCATATATATATAAGTACATATGTGTACCAACTCAACAGTGAACTCAACAGGACTGTGCCAATACCACGGATAGTCAACTGGGATTTAAATCATATTGTCTTAGATTTCCATATCATTTCAGCAGAATTATACAATTCCTAACACATATACAAGGTACAAATAGGGCACATAAAGGCATGCTTTGAATCCTAAGGCTACCCGACATAGCAATATTTAATATAGTCACCACGTACGGACTCTCGTCACTTGGTACGTACGTGGCCCCCGCAAACAATTTGTCACGACCCAGAATCCCAATCCGAGTCGTGATGGCGCCCAACGACGGGGTTAGGCAAGCCAACAATAATTACAGCAAGTGATACCTTTCCCATCTAGTTAAACAGTCAAATATTCCCAATTTATAACGACAAACATGATACTAGCCTTGAGAGGAAGTGAAATCCTAGTAGATACAAGCCGAAATAAAATGCACACATAGATATACATCCCAAAACAACAAAATATAAATATACACTACGCGTGTGTGCCAGGAACTAGTGTCACGAGTGTCATGGGCAACTACTGAATATACAATGAGTAGAATATATACAGTGTCTCCGTCTCAATGAAGTTAGTGGAGAAATATAACAAAAGAGCTCCAGGGTGCTGCTAGGAAGTCGCCGAGAAAGAAGCTCACCGAGAAGTATGACCACGCTATCAATATCTAGCACCGGCCTGATAGTCAGACGTGCCAGCCTCCGGACCTGTACAGTCAAGTACAGAAAAGAAGAGAAAGTGCAGCATGAGTACATATTAAATAAATATGTACCCAGTGAGTATCCCGCCTAAACTCGAAGAAGTAGTGATGCGAGGTCGACTCGATACTCACTAGGGTCCAGCAATAATAACATATGATAAAATATGATGAAATATGGTAGGCATGTCAGGGAAAAATAAGCAACAAGTACACGTACTGAGAACAGAAAAATCCAAACAGTTACTGAACTTAAACAATAAAGCACTTCCAAAAGTAAGACCACTGAATGAAAAAATAATCACCAATTCATAGATCCGCCGTGGCATACGACCTGCTCCCATAAGGTACTTTTCTACACTCGCCGTGGCGTACGACCCGATCCCATATGTTTCACAGTTTCTTTTCAATTCCACTGTGGCGTACGGCCCGCTCCCATATATTTCATAATTTCAGTTCATTTCCGCCGTGGCGTACGGCCCGCTCCCATATATTTCATAATTTCATTTCATTTCCGCCGTGGCGTACGACCCGCTCCCATATATTTCATTATTTCATTTCATTTCCGCCGTGGCGTACGGCCCGCTCCCATATATTTCATAATTTCATTTCTTTTCCGCCGTGGCGTACGACCCGTTCCCATATATTTCATAATTTCATTTCATTTTCGTCGTGGCGTACAGCCCGCTCCTATATATTTCATAATTTCATTTCATTTCCGACGTGGCGTATGGCCCGTTCCCATATATTTCATAATTTTATTTCATTGAACCTCAGAAGAACAACACGTTGCAAAACATAATTTCGTAGTAAATATAGCATTACAATAAATCGTATGAGCATTTCAACAAAAGGAAACATATCTAGGGCATGCAAGAAAAACATACCAGGCATGCCTAACTACCCGGACATAACAATAATAGCCGCTACGTACGGACTCTCGTAACTTGGTGCGTACGTAGCCCCCAAACAAGTTAAACATAGCATATACATCACCTATGGGGACAATTTCCTCTTACAAGGTTAGAAAGGAGACTCACTTCGTGTCGAATCTTCCCCTTGGACAACAATTACGCCCGCAACTCCGAATTCTATACCCGAGGACTCGCAACTAGTCAAAAGATATACAATAACATCAATGCATGTGAAATGTGATAACTTATCTTAGTTATTCAATAAAATCGCCATTCTTGAAGAATTCCCCATTTCCAACCTCGGCCTCTCATGGTCAAATTCCGAAAATTCTCGAAGGGATCACTCACCTATAGCCTAAGGATCATTAAGGTATGATTTCTACTTGATTTCATGGCCTAAAATAGAAAATTACAAAATCCTCAAGAACCCTATAATTACTACCTAATTCTATGATTTTAGATAATTTAGTAGTGAATTTAACTAGGGATTAGTGTTTGAAACTAGTAAAACTATGGAATTTACTTACCTCAATAACAGTGGTGGAAGGTCCCTTGAAAAGCTCTCTAAAATCTTGAAGAGGAAGATGCAAATTGAGGAACAAGGCTAAGTCCCGTATTTTATAAAGCTGCCCAGTGATTCCTTCACTGCGATCGCAACAAGGGGCCTGCGATCGCAATGGCCAACTGGCCAGACCTCTGCGATCGCGGCAGAGTACTTGCGATCGCGAAGAACAACTGGCAAGACCTCTGCGATCGCGGCAGGGGTCTTGCGATCGCGAAGAATGAACTCACCCGGCCCAAATGCGACTCTATGCGATCGCAAGAAACGGGCTGCGATCGCGAAGGTGTGGAACCCAGACCTCTGCGATCGCATAGAACAATCAACAGCCCAGCAAAAATCCTTCTCCGCGATCGCAACCCACCTTCTGCGATCGCAGAGAATGAAACCAAATAACAGATTTTTCTGGTTTTCCAACTTAGCTCCCGGGGGTCTAAAACACCCTCGAGCCCCTCGGGACCCCATCCAAAAGCACTGGCAAACCTGTATTGATGATACAGACTCGCTCGAACTTCCGGAACATGAAAAACAACAACTGAACTCGAAGTCAAACCCCAAAACCAAATTAGTCAAACTTAAGAACTTTGAAATTCTAGAATTCACTTCAACGCGCCGAACCGGCCTAAACTACTCGTAATGACTTCAAATTTTGCATAAAAGTTATAAATGACACAACGGAACTATTCCCGGTCTCGGAATTTCATTCGGACCTCGAGAACATAAACTCACCATTCAAGCCAAATTTCAAATCCTTTAAAAACCTCAAAACTTCATTACTCCAATTTTGCTCATTTTGATCCGAAACCAATCAAATCAAGTCCGTTTCTTACCAAATTTCACAGATAACTTATATAACACATATTGAACCTGTTCCGGGCTCCGAAATTATAATACGGGCCTGGCAGCACAAGTTTCACATCAAGGTTCATTTTCATAAGCCTTTAATATTTTCATAAAACAATTTTCTTTAAAAATTCATTTCTCGGACTTGGGTCCTCGGAATTCGATTTCGGGCATACGCCCAAGTCCAATATTTTCCTACGAACCTTCCGAAACCGTCGGATCACGGATTCGGGTCCGTTTACCAAAAATGTTGACCAAGGTCAACTTTATTCAATTAATTATGACATATTTAACTTTTAATCAAGTTTTTCACATAAAGGCTTCTCGGCTACGCGCCGGGGCTACGCACGCACATCGAGGTAAGATTAATGGAGGCTTTCGGGCCTTGGAACACAGTCCAAATTAGATGCACACAAGATGACCCCTTTTTGGGTCATCACAATCTCCCCCTCTAAAACAATCGTTCGTCCTCGAACAGACGTAGAGTCGTACCTGATGTGCCGAATAGCTGTGGATACCTTGTCCGCATGTCTTACTGGGACTCCCCAGTCGCCTCACCGACTGGTTGACCCCTCCACTGGACCTTTACGGCAGAAATTCTCTTAGCCCTCAACTGGCGGTCCTGCCTATCAATAATAGCGATTGGCTCCTCCTCGAAGCCCAACTTCTCATCTAACTGAATAGTGCTAAAATCAATCACGTGAGAGAAATCGGCATGATATCCCCGGAGCATGGATACATGAAATATCGGATGAACTCTCGATAAGGCAAGAGGTAAAGCGAGCTCATAAGCAACCTCCCTGACTCGCCTCAACACCTCGAAAGGGATTATAAACTTGGGGCTCAACTTGCCCCTCTTCCCGAATCTCATAACGCCCTTCATCGTCGAGATCTTCAACATAACATTATCTCCCTCCATAAATGATACATCACGCGCCCGCTGATCCGCGTAACTCTTCTGCCTAGACTGTGCTGTACGGAGCCTTTCCTGAATAATCTTTAGCCTTTCCAAGGCATCTCTCACCAGATCTGTACCATATAGCTTGGCCTCGCCAGGGTCAAACCACCTAATCGGAGAACGACATCGCCGACCATATAAAGCCTCGAATGGAGCCATCTCGATGCTGGACTGATAATTGTTATTGTATGCAAACTCTGCCAAAGGCAAGAACTGATCCCATTGACCCCCAAAATCAATCGCACAAGCCCTGAGCATATCTTCCAAAATCTGAACTGTACGCTCCGACTGACCATCGGTTTGAGGGTGAAATGTTGAGCTGAGATCTATCTGAGTGCCCATCACACTGTGCAATGCTCTCCAGAAGTGCGAGGTGAACTGAGGACCTCGATATGATATAATGGACACTGGCACACCGTGCAACCGGACTATCTCCCAAACATAAATCTGAGCCAGCCTCTCCGTAGAATAAGTAGTAGCCATAGGAATGAAATGCGCCGATTTGGTCAACCTATCCACAATGACCCAAACCGCGTCAACCTTCCGCAAAGTCCGAGGCAACCCAACAACAAAGTCCATGGTGATGCGCTCCCATTTCCACTCAGGAATGGGCATCTGCTTAAACAAGCCTCCTGGCCTCTGGTGCTCGTACTTGACCTGCTGACAATTGAGAGACCTAGCCACAAGCTGCACTATATCGTTCTTCATCCCCCTCCACCAGTAGTGCTGCTTCAAATCACGGTACATTTTTGTCGCACCCGGATGAACAGAATACCGATAATTGTGGGCCTCTTCCAAAATTCTCTTCCTCAAGCCATCAATATTAGGAACACATAAATGGCCCTGGAGTCTCAAGACACCATCCTCGCCCAAAGTAACCTCCTTGGCCCTGCCATGGACCACTGCATCTCGAAGCTCTGCAAGGCATGGATCATCAAACTGTCGAGCCATAATCTCCCCCAACAACGAAGACTGAGCTACTACATGAGCCAAAATTCGACGAGGCTCTGAAAGGTCCAACCTCACAAGGTTATTGGCCAAGGACTGAATGTCCAAGGCTAAAGGTCTCTCCTCAGCTGCAATGTAGGCTAAGCTACCCATACTCGCCGCCCTCCTGCTCAAAGCATCTGCTACTACATTCGCTTTGCACAGGCGATATAAAATAGTGAGATCATAATCTTTTAATTAAGTCAAGCCATCTCTGCTGCCTCAAGTTAAGGTCCCTCTGCTTAAGCAAGTACTGCAGGTTGCGGTGGTCAGTATAACCCTCACATGATACACCATATAGAGAGTGCCGCCATATCTTCAAACATGAACAATCGCTGCCAACTCCAAATTGTGCATAGGGTAATTCTTTTCATGAACCTTCAGTTGTCGCTAAGCATAAGCAATAACCCAGCCATCCTGCATCAGCACACACCCCAATCCGACGCGTGAAGCGTCGCAGAACACGGTATACATCCCAGAATCGGAAGGCAATGACAAAACTGGCGCTGAGGTCAAAGCTGACTTGAGCTTATGAAAGCTCGCCTCACACTCGTCGGACCACCAAAACTGGATATTCTTCTGAATCAATCTGGTCAGTGGGGCTGCAATAGAGGAGAACCCCTCCACGAATCGGCTATAATAGCCTGCTAGGCCCAAGAAACTCGTGATCTCTGTAGTTGAAGTAGGAGGCGGCCAACTCTGAACCGCCTCAATCTTCTGAGGATCAACCTTGATACCTTCCCCGGATACCACATGCCCCAAAAATGCCACGGAATCTAACCAAAACTTACACTTGGAGAACTTAGCATAAAATTTCTGTTCCCGCAAGGTCTGGAGCACAACTCTCAAGTGCTGCTCATGCTCACCCAGGCTCCGCGAATAAATCAAGATGTCATCAATGAAGAT